>JAOXXN010000162.1:4206632-4219870 GCA_026770055.1 Myrmophylax atrothorax | reverse complement strand
TGGTTAATTTATTTCTGCAGTATTAACTTTCCCATTACTCATGATGAATATCTTGAGTTTGGATGTGCCTTAGAAGAACCTCTGACAGTGATAACTTGCTTTTTCTCCCATTTCCTGTAGAAATGTTATTTTTCAATATATAGAAGAGTAACTTTACTAATAAATTTGCACAGTGAATTTTAAATAATGACTTCGAGTTAGTATCGTTGCTACCAAAATAGGGAATGATAAGCTCTTTTGTGCATTTGTTTGGTTAATTATTCTGATTTGTATTTCTGGGCAGAATTCAATATAACCGAGCCTTGGAAAATACAGATCCCATTGCCAAAACAAATTTTCTCACTCTTACATCCATTCATTTCCTAGACAATAGGTGAGGTCAGAAGGGAAACTAGGAGTCATTCCCAGAACAGAAGCAAACCACTAATGAGCATCCATGCATCATATTCTCCTCCAAGGAAGCCGTAATTGCTTCCAGAACACCTGTATTTGGGCCAGGTACAGTCCTGGGGAGGGGGAGGGCAAAATGGGGGTGGTGCTGAAACAAGGAGGGAGAGGCACACGTGGGGAATGGAAACAGCCAGCCCAGCCAAGGAAGAGTTGGTGGATTAATCTCTGCTCCAGCTCTGGTTTTGCACAATAACAGAGGAAGCTCCCAGGTCCCCCAGGAAAAGCAGCAGGTTCTTTCAATAGACGGAAGGGCAATTAGCAAGTAGGCCAACCTTTAGCTCTGTGTTTGACCACCTTTATGATCTTAATCAGGTCCCTTTGCATCCTGTGCCTCAGTTTTCCTTCTTCTGTGATGTTGCAGGAATATTTTGCAGTGTTCCTATGCTTTGCAGGGGGCACACACACACACACACACACACACACACACACACACACACACACACACAAATTTGCTAATGCCTGTGAGATGCCTTTGTATTCCTGAGAAGTGGGTAAATAGAGAGCCAGAACTCCACTACTTGCCCATGGGGATGGGTGTAGGATTGCAAGTGACTGAATTACTGGGAGTTTTGCAGCTGGGGCAAGTTCCCAGGGCAAACTCAATTGCTATGATTCAGCTGAAAGGCACAAGTTCATAACAGACACAGGAAAAGACCTGCACTACTCCAGAAAACAATTAGATGCTGGAGGTCAGCTGAGGAGCAGGAGCTCCTTCCACAAGGGGCCCAGTAGGAGAAAGGGGATAAAAACAAACTCATTTCCATGAAGCACATGCTGAGGAACACTCAATCCACCACGTACTTAAGGCTCATCTCATTCCTTCCCCAGCTTAATTCAGATGAAGGTTGAATTAAGGAAGAGTTTGCTTCTGATCCAAGGAAGGATTAGAAAAGTACAGCACTGCAAATTGTTACTCTAGAATGCTTCACAATAGCTCAGTGTTTGAAGTTGAACATACATTTTGTTTATACTTAAAGGGCTCAGGGATGCAAAAACATGCAAAACCCAAAGAGTAGTAGGGGTTATTCCTCCAAGAACTGAAAAAAATGGGTCCTGTGATCATAACAGGGACTTTTATGATTATTATTATTATTGTTATTAGTTGGAGAGAAAAGGGTGTGATGGTCTCTTGAGGATTTTTCTAAAATGTAAGATTCCTGTTTGACTCACTGTTTGTAGGCCTCTTCTGACAATGAAACACACCCTATTTCTTTTCACTGCAATACCAGTTGGTTCTAGTTGCCTGTGACTTTGTCTGTGACCAAGTATGAAAACAAACCCCTTTTCCCATCCTGCAGCTTGGGCTGGATGTAGGGGAACAGTAGAGAAAGCATTCAGCAGTCTCACAGGTTTTAGAGAAGGCTGAACTAATGCCAAACTCTCTGTCACCAGTAAGTCCTTTGTGTGAGAAATACTGGTAGAAGTTTGAGGTATTATGGAGGCCCTGGGTTGGGTATGTAATGAAAAACTATGGGCTCGATTTCAAACTGCAAACTCCTTTGTTTGGTGTTTTTGTGAATCTTTCTTAAAGAAACTTCAGCTGAATTAAGGCTGAGAATCCCTACCCAAACCTATTTTGGCAGAACTGCCAGGCAGAAAACCAGAGTGCCTGGAAAGACTCTTCATAACCCTTCACTGAACCAGCTCTATTGCATCTTCTGAATATCCACCCTCCAGAATAAAACATTATTGCAGCTGGTTGCTTCACTATTGCAGCTGGACAACCTGAGGCAGGGAGAGGGGGTTTTACTCCTTCTACAGATTCCAGCTCTAGCCGGGTCCATTTACTACAACTCCTTATCCTTGGGATGTGGTGGTGGCTCTGCAGGTCCAGCAGGAGGGTGATATGCCAAACCTGATGGACACGGCAGGTCAGGATTGATTTCTTCTGTTCCCTGGTCATTCTTGGAGTGAATCCAGAAGGATTTCAGAAAGCCCTAACCAGCATGGGTTTTGCTAATCACAGAATATTCTGAATTGGAAGGAATCCACAAGGATCATTGAGTCCAGCTCTTAAGGGAATGACCTGTACAGGGATTGAACCCACAACCCTGGTGTTATTAGCACCACCTTCTAATAGCAAGGATGATGTCAAATCACAGAATCACTGAATTCTTAAGGCTGGAAGAGAACTTCAAGACCATCTAGTCCAGTGGTAAACCCAGCACCACCAAAATCACCCTTAAACCAATAAGTGCTACATCCAGACACCTCTTGAACACAAATATGGTGCAGCTAAAATTTGTGCATTATTATGCTTGACTGAATTTCTGTTTCACTACATATTTGCCCTCAAAGAAATTCACCTACATCTGTTCTTTAGGGCCAGATGCTGATCCACTGAGGATTGAGTTGTCTTGGACTGCATCATGCTCCCACATCAGGGTGTGCTCTTTAATCCTTTCTGTCCTAGAGATGCTCCACTCAAGCTTTCACAACCTCAGTTGCTGCCCAGGGCTAAATCCTTTTTCCAGGCTTAAAGAAACTACAAAATGGTAAGGCAGCCAGGGGAGTATAGATTGCCAGTACTATGGCAGGGGAAATGAGTCCTTCACTCTCACATCCAGGTTTCTTATGTGACTCACTTTAATGGGGAATTAAACTTCCCTTGCTCTGATAGATTCATAGCAGCTGATCCTGAGCTTTTACAAAATAGTCAGGGCAAATGTTCTGAAGGTCAAAAGGCATTTCTGGCAGCATGCTGTCACTCCCTCATCTGCTAACAGGTCTATCTGTGACAACACCTTATGTGTTGCAGGCAATTAATACTGTTCACATTATCCTCAGCTCAGCACTGGCCTCTGTGGCAGAGAATGGCATGGAGAGACCCCGAGCTGAGGTGCCAAGGTGTTCCAGATTTTATAAGTGAAAATGATGGCATCTTGCACCTAAAGACTGCAGAGCATGTTACACCCGTCAGTTAACATGGATTTTGATCTAGAAAAGGTCTTGGCAGGACCTTCCTTTGCTCACAAACCAGGACCTTCTCAGTCACTGCCTAAACTTACTATACATTTTGCCTGAGTACAAAATGAGAAGCACAGCTTGCCCTAAAAGGGAAGGTCTGGACCCTCTCCTCTAACCACACCTGAAATCTGAGGATGTTATTTCTGTTACCATTGCTCCATGACCCCACAACTTCTCATTTTATTTGTGCAGCAAAATTGCTTCAAGGAGGGTTTTAGAGGGAGACCACCCTCCATCACCTGCAGTCTTGCCTCCTGCCTGGCTCCTCAGTGAGGTTTTAGAGGGCTTGAAACTCTTCCTGTCACCTGGGGCTGAGACAGACTGAGCAACAACTATTACTTTCTAATTAATAATCTAACAGCTCTTCATTAATGAATTAATTAGCAGAGAAGACTCTGCTCCTGACTCCAGAAGGCACAGCTGGGCTGGGAGCCCACCAACAAGGGGCCTTCTGCTGGGCCCCAGGGGCTGCGTGGAGCAGCTGCCCACATCTCACTTTTGGGGTCCCCAGTTAAGCCCAGTAACCCCCAGTACCCAGGGCTGTGCTGAGCTGGAATTCACCTCAGGTGAGCAATGCCAAACCTTTCCAGGTGTGGCCAGACCCCGTGGGGGAGTGCTGGGGGGGATGCAGGCACCCTTATGCTGTTTTGCCACAGAGTTTGGCTGCGGCCTGTGAAGGGTTAACCCCTGAGGACTGCTAATTACCCCTCCAGGATTGGTTGATCACCCCTCCAGGAACCATTAATTACCCCTTTTGGTGGACAAGTAAGAGCAGCTGTGAGTAGAGACCAGGGTACGCAGGAGAAGCTTTCTGGGTCTGGATGTAAAAGGTTAGTGAATATTTTTTTTAAACATAATGCTCTTTTCCATCGTTGTTAGAGGGTCATTTTTGTTCTAGAGGCGAAGGGCTGTGGTGTGTGGTTCCTTTTGGCTGGGAGGGCCCCTCAGGGAGGGCGGTTGTGCTGCCTGGCCCCTCAGCAGTGAGGAGGGATGCCATGGCAGCAGGGCTGGCCGTGCTCCTGGGGCCTGGGGGAGCACTGGGAACACCCCAAACTCCTCATTCCTCTCTCTGCCCTGAGGGGCGGTGGCCCCAACAGCCATGCCGTGTCTTGCAGAGAAGTTATTTGCTCTTTTTGGCTCAAATCTCGTGTTGCTGCATGTGTTACCTTGGAGTGAATCATCTACCCCATGACTTGGCTTTCATTTTTTAAAAATTAGTCCCTTTCCTGTGAAACAGGATGCAGATATGCCTTTGTTGCTTTCAGCCACCACCTATTTCTGGTTGGCCTGGTAACTCACTCAGCTGCCTGGCCCCTGTTTGTGGGGTTAACAGACTGTCCAAGTCCAGGTGCCCCCATGGAAAGACTGAACACTGTGGCACAGCTGGTGCTGTTTCTGTGGGATATGCCCTATGATCTCCCCACAGCCTGGTTTCTAAACTTCCTAGGTGATCCTCTTGAGGCTGGGACATATGCTTGGTGGGAAGCTGGCTTCCTGAAGAAGCAAGGGGAGGTGGTCACTCACCTATTTTTAATCATAAAGAGTGCTAAGAGTTTTATTTTTTCACCCTGCTAAGCTGATTTTCTGCCTCAAAAAAGGATGAAAAAGAAAACAACCTACCTGCTTTATTTTTGTCATGTCTAAGCGGTGAACCTTTTGTGGCTGTATAGAACATTATTATTGCTACTGGTAGTTCCTGCTGGGTTTCATTTGGATTCTAATCCATCTCGAGTATTAATTTATGCTCATATGTAATGAAGGTACAGGCACAGAGTTACTGCTGCATGTGAGGGCTTGGAAGGACAATGTTTTCCCTCAGTGTTGGTCCAGTAAAGGAAGATGTAAACTGTGAGCAGTAGATTAGCACTGGTGTATCAAACAACACTGTTCACAGCTGGAAGCTCCTGCTGATGCTGAGGAACTCAAAGTGGTTGGCAGTCCCTTTGAATGCTTATCCCTCGGTATCTGCCTACCTGCCTTTCCCTGCCCAGCTTTCTTCTCATCTCCACCAGCACAGCAGCCACCTGTGGTGGGGCAGAGCAGAAAGTGATGGCAGCTGGTTCTGCTGAATGAGCAAATGAGGGAAAAACATCAGTCATGAGAGCTGAGGAGACTTCTGATCCTTCTAAAAATGGGGGAAGGGGATTGCCAACTAACCCTGGTGAGTGCCAGAAGACAACTAAAAAAAAAAGACTGAAGTGTTGTGATAATGGGGAGTGGCAAGAGAGGTGGAGTTGGAAATGCAGACAGGGGAATTCATTCCCAATCTTTGGTCCATCTGCCTGTGCTGCTTGCTGGGTTGCAACGTAACCAATCCAGAGAAAGCAGGTTCTGGAACCATCAGGTGCCCTGTTTCAAACAGAAGTTTTTGTAATGGAAGGGCATGCACCCTCCAAACTTTGTCCTAGATTCAAGTTCATTGAATGGAAAGCCAGTTCTGCCATTACCTGAGCAGTTAATAAAATCTATTGCTTTATGATGGATTTTTTCTGCAGGCTAGAATGGATCTGTCTTCATTGTGATTTGTGAGATTGAGGGGAAAACACAAAATATAATCTGTATTTCTACTGCACTGAAAAATTTCACTGTGTTCTCCTTCTAAGGCTTGGAAGTAACCAAAACTGCAGCAGTCTTTTTTTTTATTTATTGAAAACAAAGCATACCTTATTAACATTTTAATAAAGACAATCTCTTTGCAGTGGTGCTCAGAGCTGCTCTTATTTCTCCCTGTGCATTTCCATTCTCCTAAAGGGAAAATGCTATCGAGATCTGTAAGGCATGATGTGTTAGGCTGAAACTAAACACACAAATACACCAAAGCAAAATGCTTTCTAAAGGTGCTGTGTTTGTGAGAGGTGCTTGCCCAATATGTGTGATGCAAAATGGGGATGCTTTGTGAAGAAATCATCCTTGTAAAGCCATTGGTTCTGGTCATCAGACTCTATCCAATGCTTTAGTGATGATGCTGCTGATCTATTTGGGAAGTTGGCTGGCTCTCAAGGCAGAGTCTCTTCTCAAAGGCTGTTTCACAGTGAAAATATGCTCAGTGCAGCCGAGTGCATGAATGAAAAAGCCTCTGGTACCTTCTAGTCTGGCAAAATGCAGCACAAAACTCAACTTACTCTGTCTTTTCTGCTGTCCCAGGTAAGAAATATGTGTTTTTTCCTTGCTTTCTTTCGTCTTTCTGCTTTTGTGCATTTGGATTTGAAAGTATTTGTAATTCAGGTCTGATTTCTGAGTAATTATACATTGCTTGAATTACTGTTTAAAGATGCAGGATCTCTGCTCTAAGCCAGTTGCTAGGAATGTAGAACCTCCTAGTTCCTTGATGTACAATTACAGCCAATTTGCCGTGTGATATATAGCATTTTTTTGTTTCCCTCCAGGAAAGGTGGTGGGGGGAATCTTTCAAGTGTCTCTGTTGCAGCTGCAGCAGCAATATTTTCTGTCATCTCAAATGCTGCAACTTTGATTTGCCTCTTTCCTCTGTGGCTTTTGCCGACTGGAAGGCTGTTATAGGCAGCTCACGTTATTTATTGCTTTTCTTATAAAAGAAGAGGGGGGGAATATGGAGGAAAAATAAAACCAGACCTTGCAAAAGGTTCCCTTCCTCGTGCTCTCCCGATAGACGTGGAATACTCTGTTAGCGACTTGCTATGTAGCCGTTCCCTTATTAAATGTAACAGATCCCCCTCTGCCAGAAAGCAGAGGCAAAACCACCGAGCCTTAAAGCCCCGGAGCTGCTCCAGCCCCGCTGCCCCTGCCTGTCAAAGCACAGTCCCTCGCTGGGCTTGGACTTCTCAGCACCTCCTGCTTGCTCTTTTCCTCCTGCTGCTCTTACGGGGCTCACTTTTTTTTGGGGAGCTCAAAGGAGGTTTGGAAATCCTGTGTTGTTGTCCAGCTTAAGTGCATCCTTCCTTCTTTTGTCTTAGGAGCTCTGTAAACTCCTGTATTTAGTGACAGTGGTGCTGAACTCCTGAGTGGGGGTAAAAGTGAATTCCTTTCGGACTTGTGATCGAGTGGCTTTGTTAACCCTTAAGGGGCCGGTGGGTTTGGGATTGGTGAAGTAGCGCTTGGGACACAGCCCGAGCCCCTGCGTGTGCAACCAACCTCCAGCAGGCATTTGGGCTGCCTTTCCAAAATAGGATGGGAAGGAGGAAAATGGTGAGGGATCAGCACTGGGAGAGCCTCTTTGCTGAGAGGAGCCACCAGTGTGTGAGCAGGAGGCAGGAGGGTGAACTGGAGGAACACATGCTGTGGATCAAGGTTGGCATATTGAGGACCTCGTTTAACCTGATAAGGAGTAAACACATGAACGTGGGTGGCTGAAGTTCTGGGCCAGCAGGAGACTCGGTGACCGGGGACTGCTGTGAGCAAGCACAAAGGCATCTGGGTGGGTTCAGGAGAACAATCCTGCTCCGGGTGGTGGAACAAATGAAAGCAGCTGCCTTGGGCCATGGATGTGGTGCAGAGCAGCATGTGCTGGTGACACACAGAGCTCCTCACAGGGCCACTGTGCCCACCCGGGCTGGGGCTCGGTGGCTCTGTCCCAGGGCTGGCAGTGGGCAGCTCGCCAGCTCTGCTGGCACTGGCTGAGCTGCTGCCCCTGGCAGGGCTGGGAAGACCCACAGGGCTCCTGGGGAGCAGAAGTTGTCCCACGTGGGCTGTGCTCCAGCCTGGGCAGGCAGCTGGGCTGGCAAAGGTGCCAGCGGGAGGCCATGCTGGGGGTGCAGAGGGGCTGGGGCAGAGGGCACAGGCAGTGCAAAGGTAACCTGTGGATATGCAGAACTGGTGCTCTCATCTTGGACTGGAGACCTCCCATCTGGTTTCCTTGGCTTTCTCTCTGTTTTCAGTCTTATTTTTTTCTTTTTTTTTTCCTCTCCTGTACAGCTTCTCTATCACTCCACTGAATTAATCAGCTTGAGTTTGGATTTTCTTTAGCAGCCCCTTGTAGGGAAAGCAATCTGTATGTGACAGAACAGGACAGATTTTCAAGGCCTGTTAAACATAGCTGCATTTTTTTAACACTAATATCTCCTTACAATTTGACAAGGTGCACACACCTGAGTCTGAGAACACTTTATTGATAACTTTCTGCCATGCCTCAGTGTTTCTTCCCTTGCTGGGCTGAGTCCTAATGCACTGCAGGGCTGAGCTTGTGGTGCTTTAGCATTGCTTTATGTTTAAATGCCTAAACTGCACTCCACCTTCTTTATTAGCATGTACAGCTCTATCTGGCAACGTCTCTACCTTGTGACTTAATGCATCTCCAAGTTTACTTTATAGATCATGTCTAAGAGTTAATGAATTGGGGCATGAATCAGGCTATAATATGGAAGCGCATGTAATTCTGTCTTCAGGTTTAGGTGGTTGGGTATTGGCAGGTTAAAATCTGAGCTGAAGTTGATCCCAGAAATGGGAATTACTGAAAGGCTGTTTGGCTTCTCTCATTGACACACCACATGCACAACTTTCATGTGACAGGGAAAGTAAACAGAAGAATGTGAGAAACAATATATTAAACAAATGCAGCCATCTGGCTGTGTAGTGGTTGTAACACATTCAGGGATCTTTTTCTGCAAGTCCTTTTTTCTCCCTTAGGAGTAGCAACCATGTCTCGTGTAATACAATGCCAGTGGAACCAGAAAAGCTCAATTTTGATAACACTCTTTCTAAGCAGTAGCAATCTAGTAATGCAATACTACTGTGGAAGCAGAAAATAGGAATAACTTGATAGAAAAGTTTAGTGTAGAAAAAAGTTTGAGGAAATTCTTATGTTAGTAACATCATGGACAGTAAAAGGTTTATTTTTTATTAATAGATCATTTCTAAAATTAGTAACTTTGGGTTTGTTTTCTTGTTCTGTAACTAATTCAACTACTTTTTTTTAGTTTTTAAACTAAATTTTAAACTCCTTTGAGATGTTAGAAGGATGAAGATGGGAAATCACCTTTTCATCTCAACTAAGCAGCCCATGAATTATTCTCATGAGAATTGTGGTAGAGGTGGGCAATACATTTTTTTCCTTTTGCAAAAATTTAGTCTACACTACTACTACCACCAACTGTTTGTCCTTATTTCACCAAGAGGAAAACTGAGCATTAGGTGGAGAAACTGAGGAAGATATTTCAAGTAATCCTTCAGTTCAGACTCACCTTTTAAACTCCAAACCATGACTATAATACACAGCTCTATTGATCTGAAGCTGACGATAAAAACTGAATGTACTCTGGTAGCTTATGCAGTTCACTGTAAGGGTACAGTAAGCAGTAAATACATACTCTGGTCTGGTAGATTTTAAAATCTGTTTACATTTTCCCTGAAAGATAACTTTGCATACAAAATGTGTTGTTTTAAAACAAGTTTTTCACAGTATTTCTTCAGTATGTTATGCATTTCATGCAGACAGAAGAATCAAAATAAAATCTGTAAGTAAAGCTCACCAGATGAGGGAACTCCCCCATATTTTTGATAACTTTAACAGTAACTGCCATGTTTCACTGGATTGCAACTAAATCAATTGGCAAAATGTATAGATTTTACAAGCTTGTCATTAGAATGAACAGGGAAAATTAGTTCTGAAACTCTTTCCCCTAATGCAGAGCCCACACTGCTGCATTGCTAAGCTTTCATTTTTTCAGATCTCTCCAGAAGAGGGCTCCATGCACAGCTTGAAAGGCAATGCCCAGGTATTGAAAGCAAAAAAAAATCAGCTTCAGGGAAAAAAAAGCATCTTGTTCACACAAAGTCTGTTGGCACAACATTTCAGACTATGCTCAAATTTTGAGCAGGCATTTCCCTGTTCTATTATGTTGCTGTAGGCCTTATTTCATTTTATTTGCAAGTTCTAGAGAAGTCTTATGTCTCTTGTGCTAAATAAGGGTTTTAAAAACGCTTTAAAATATTAGAAAAGATTATTGTCCATTACTCTGTATAATTATTTGTACTGGTTGGCTTTTTGTGAGCAGGCTGACGCTTGCTCTTCACAGTTTCAGGCCATCATTTTTTGGTTATATTATCAAAAAAGACCTCCCAGTTGCTCATCTCATTCAAAAGGTGGTGTCTCCCAAAACACGGAACCATTCAAGCAGTTGTGCTGTGCTATTTGTCAATTATTACCTTGGAGAGGAGGTTGGCACTTAGTGAATTATTGTGACTTTTAGCAACAGCTCCAACCTCTTAAAATATCCTTACATAGGACTTGACCACAGTCCTTCTGCTACGTGAGGAAGTTTGTTAGAGTAGATGAGTGGAAGCTGATCACGAAAATGCTCCTGGAGTTATGGCATTACAGTTAAAACCCACTCTGTGCACCCCTTGAGACTCAATTTTTCAATTTAAGATTTAACTCGGGCATTATATTGGGACCTGCTCTTTGTTTCTGATGATCAAAAAATTGAAAAAGGTTGTTCTAGCACTTGTAATATTTGTACTGCGATCCAAGGGGGGTTATTGATGGGAATTATTGATTTTTAGTGACTTGGCAGCTAGGAAATTGGTATTCCTAGAAGCTGTCTCTATAGAGAAGTGCAGCAGGAACCATCAGAACTACATAGATGGCAACAATGATGCCCCTTCAAGGAGACATCAAGTTGTGCCTTTCCTTTTCTTCCTGTTTGCTGCTGGATGAGCAGGCTCTTCCCATTCTATCAATAGGTAAGAACAAGGCCGATAAGACAGTTCTCTGAATTAGGCTCTTCCTGCAGTGCTGCTGGAGTCCCACCTCTAACCTGCAGCTGCTGATTGTACCAATGTGCTGCTTGTCAGGATTTTGGCCTCAGGTTTCAGAGTTTCTATGTCAGCATAAACCTTTTGGGAGGAGGGGGCCTTTCTTTGGCACTTGGAGCAGAAAGGTCAGGTTATGTGTTTAGTTGTTTTATGGAAATAATTTCTTCAGTCCATCTTTGACACTTACAAGCACAAAATTCACTTTTTTTCCTTGTGTATCACTGGTATTATAACCAAAGCTTCATCTGTGCAGGCAGCAAGACAAATCTACCATGTGCACTGGGGAGGAGAGATGGAATGAGAGGGATTTATCATCCTTAGGAGACTAAGTGGGCTACAGCACTTCCCAGTTAGCTCTGGATGATGATGGTGGGTTCTTGATGGTGCCCATATGGTTGCTCTGTGCCCTGCCCTAGGGAGCAGGTGGATGGGCCCAGCCCAGGAGGGAGGCTGTGCTTTGCTGGCCCTGCCCATGTCCTGCAGCTGGCACAGTGAGAGTCTGTACAAATCAGTAGGATATTAAATGCAAAAGAAGAGAGAAAAATAAGACTTGCTTTATTAACCACTGTTTCCTTATTCAGAGGTCTTGGAAATTTGCTCCCTGTTTTCTTTTTCCTGTATTGTGGACTGTATTCTCTGAACATAATTCTTTGAAAGTCTTACTGTTTGGAATGAGGGGAACTCATTCCACTACTATCTTATCCAATATTCTATTGTTTTGCACCATTAATTTTCTTGGCTAGAGAAAAAGAGGAATTTTAAGATTTGGTTTGATGGAGCTGATTAAAATAGTTCTATGAGCAGACTAAAATAAGTATGAGCTCTTAAGAGTGTGGTGAATCTTCTCAGCACACAGAAGTTATCAGTGTCTCTAACCACTTGGAAAAGCTGATTAAGGTGTTTAAATAACTTCTGATATCTATGAACATCCTTGTATGGATGTCTAATTTGGTGTCATGGGCTTTGTTTTTAGAAAGCTGAACATCCTTTCAAGCTTTTGAAATATCTAAACATTGGACACCCATATGCTGCTGTCAGAAATGATTAAGTTTTTATTGCCTAAGGTTCCTTAGACTTCATTTGATAAGAAGTCTAAACTATAGTCCAAACTATCACAAAAAAAAAACAACCAAAAAACCCCAAACAAACAACATACCAGCAAACACTAATAATAGCTGTTTATTTCAGTATAAACTCTTTTGTTCTCTTGCTGTGAACAACTAAGGCTTAATTCCTTATTAGTAATGGCAGTGTATATTTCTGAGAGCTAATATTTAATTCCCAAGGACTTTGCAGCCAGGTATGTAATGAAGAGCAAATAACTCTTGTGTGTTTGAAGGCTGTGTTAACAGTGCAGACAGCAAGTGGCTTTCTAAAAGTTTGAAGATGTTTTTGGCCTATGAGTAACTATGGCAGATGGACCCTGTAGCACTTGTGTGTAACTAGGGCTCAAAATGCTGTAAGCCAGAGGTTCTAGGCCATAAAGATGTCAGTGACACATCTGTGGCAGTGGCAGAAAGAGGATGAACAACTTATATTGCTTCAAAACAATCTTCCAAACTGTTGACACATTGTTTCCTTCAAATTCCTCTGAAGCAAAAAACCCAAACATTTTACAACGTCTCTATCATGCTGATAATTGCCTCAGCTATTTTATAAACAAACAATCTATTTATTTTCATTTTCTTGGTCTAATCTCGAATTTCTAGAAAGGTTTCTGTGCAAATTTTCTTTAGAGTCCTGGAGTCAAATGTGGGTGGTTTTGAATGCATGAGAGCAAAATAAAAGCTGGCAGCTGTCCATGGGGTCACTGTATAAGGGCAGAAATTCTAAACTGCTTTAAGTTCACCTGGCCTGACTAGGGAGATATCTCAGTGATGCTCGTATAGACAACACATAAGGGTGGAGGCAGTGGGGTATCCTTCATCAATTACAGGTTTTTTTGCTGTAAGATGGTCTTTGAAATGTCTAATTACATTTTTATCTATGAGCCAACTGTTGGTAACTGCTTGGGAACAGAGAAAACCCTGGGAACCGTGTTCCCAAGCCCTTGCATTTTCCCATAGACAAACTTGCTTGCTCCGAGTTCCTCT
>JAOXXN010000162.1:4185086-4206622 GCA_026770055.1 Myrmophylax atrothorax | reverse complement strand
ATAAGGTGTATTTATGCATTTCTCCAGAGACAGCCCTGCATTTTCCCTGAGGACCCACGTTTTATCAGACAATAAAAAGCTATATCAAAATGTGAGAGCTGAACATAGCCCTGCTCTGTAGCTGACAAAGGAGGAAATCCAGAGCATCTGGTACTTTGCTCTCAGAGTGAAAGGAGATGGAATTAGCCACTAGAGTTGGATGGGCATATCCTTCCCCATTAAAGCCATTGTTTCAGAGCTCTGTCAGAGGAAGCTGAGCAACTCCAGCTATGCTCTGCAGCAGGAATGGATATCTCAGCTGCAGGCTGGAGCTGTTCAGTGTGGTGAGAACTGGCCAAATTAAAAGGTGTTTGACTTGACCTTCTGCCAAGATAAAAAAAAGGACTTGCAAGTGCCAGAAGTCGTGGGTGTTATCTGCCATCCTTATTCAGGTGAAATGTGAAATGAAAAACTTGTGGGTAAAGATACATGAGAAAGAACTTAAAAGAGAACAGTACATAAACATCAGTTCTGATTTCTGGGTGTTTGTATTAGCCTGCTACCTGAAGGTTGTACTGTGTGTCAGGCAAAGTGGCTTTATTGTTTTCCAAAATATTTGTTTTCATAATTCATGATCTGATTGAACTGGACTAATTGGACTCTGAACTCTATAAATCTTGATTTATGAATATCGATATTCCTGTCAGTTTACTGATACACAGCTCTGACCTGAACACTGAAGTCCTTAGGTGCATATTTGATCATCTTTCTTTAATACAGAATCATAAAATTGTTTGGGTTGCAAGGGACCATAAAGATCATCTAGTTCTAACCCCCCTGCCATGGGCAGGGACACCTCCCACTAGATCAGGCTGCTCCAAGACCCACCCAACCTGTGCTTGAACACTCTGTCAGTCCATTCTCCTTCCAGCCTGTATTTGTGCTTTGGGTTGCCCTGACCCACATGCAGCCCTTGCACTTGCCCTTGTTGGATTCTGTGTGGTGTATCATTGCAGGAGTCATCATTCAGTGGGATAAGGCTTAGGGATGGTCAGTGAAGCCTGGCAGTAATGGGAACACACCTTCTTGCACCCACAGTCACTAATCTCCAGGAAGAGATAAGGCTCTGACATCTGCTTCTAGTTTTGGAATCATTTCCTTCTAATGCTTTTAACTGAAAGATCTCATTTAAGAATGATTAACAAGAATACAATCTCATTTTAAATGGCATCAGTAGTTTTCCCTGATTGTTGATCTATGCAGTTTAGTTATCAATATAGAAATGTGGCAGTCTGTGCAGTGAGGATATTACTTATTGCAATCTGATAAAGAGCAGCTGATAAGTTTGGATACAAGGAAGTAAGCCAAGGATGCTGGGAATAAATAGTGTAGTTGTCTCTTGTGGAATTACTTCTGGGCTTGTTCATCTCAACTTCAGATTTCTGTGTTTGCAGTAGCAAAGCACTGTTGCTCACACTGATATGGGAGCAGGTCTCCCGTGGCTGTGGATTGATTGCATTGCCCTGCTCTGTGTTATCCCAGGGAAGGATGGTTAATGTTAATGCCAGGTGCATTCCTGCAGAGCACACACTGCAATGCTCACGCTGCTGCTGTTACTGTGCTAGCTGAGCACCCTACAAATGGTAATGAATTTATCCTTGCTTCCCTAAAATAACTGCTCAGTTACGACAGGGGCATAATTCTGGGGTGGGAGACAGCCTCCAACATCTGCCTGTTTCAATGACTCCAGCTCTGTTATCTCAGCTGAGTAATGATGTCTGCTGCTGTCACTTTGGCTGCTGGTGTTGATTCAGTGGTGACACTTCATTGTACTCTGGAAAGATTAATTCTGATTGGAGGGAGCCCAGAATAAATTCAGTGTTTAGGCCAATCAGAAGCAGGTGTATTTGGTACTATTTTAATAATACTGCTCAACTTTCAAGAATATAACTAGTTATGATTTGCCAAAGAGCTGCCTATCCCTATACAGCTAGTTATTTCCATATAGAGAAAACTAAGAATTGAAAATATTTAGCTAATCACAACTGCGCAGAGTTCTTTTAGGCAGAAGGAAATGGAGTGTACTTGCTTATTACTGGTGTTTGTGTGGTGGCTGCTGGCAGAATGATCAGCTGGAGCAGAGGAAGAGGATGAGACTGGCAGTGCTATTTACACTCATGACACCTGAGACCAAAATGACTTGGGGTAGAAGACAGGGGCAGGCAATACAAGACCAATTCTGTCTCCAGTGCTTAGGTAGGAGAGAGGTGTTGGATATTTGCACTGCAATGTGAGACACAATCTCAGAGGCAGAATATTTCTTTCCCTCATCTGCTCACTGATAAGGGTTCCTGTCATGCTTTCTTCCTTCAGTTGGGAGGTGACATTGCTGTCAAAGCTTGGCCTCCTCTGGCAGAAGGTGAGCTGCTATTCCATTCTGATGTCCAGTTTCTGAAAATGTGATGTTAATGACCTAAAGTGTCACTGTTGCCGAGATGCACCTAAATGTGTGAATTCCTGGGCGGACTAGGGCACATGGATGGACTGTTTGTTACATACCCAAAACGTGAGAATCTGTAGACTTGTATGGACTATTGAAAACCAATGTGTGGCTTTGTGGAACAGCTTTCTCTTCCTGTGTGGTTATGCCTCTCTGAAAGGAGGATTCAGTTTTCTTGCACTTGCTTCCCCAGAAGAGAGTTTTCAAAGCTTCTGCTCCTTTAGGAATCAAAGGCACACAAGCACAGAACCCGTTTCCTGCTGTGCATGGGAGTTGAACATTGATCTTGGGTAGCTCGAGTTTGGGCAAAACAAACCGACTTGATTGTCTTCAATAACTCATGTTGAACCTGAGCAAAATTGTTTCGCCAACTTGCTCTCGACTTCTGATTTCCGCATGCTGTGTGTTTGTGGAGTCTCGCTGGGATCCGTAGGAATAAAAAGCCATCATGCACAGCGTGAGTGGTTCTCCCTGCCTTACCTCCAGGCTGACTGGAAGCATCAGCATTCCTGTAATTTCCTTCTTCAAATTACTTTTTCTCTTTTCTCCTCCATCTGCTTAAAATAATTCAGATAGTCTGAGTGCTTTTAGTTTTTTATATTCAAACTTTCTTCCAGAACTCCTAGTGCTAGGGAAAGGGTCAATATTTTTTACTGCTGTGGTTTAACTTCTGTTAGATTGGCTTCAAAAGGCTGTGTTGTGAAGTCCTTCCCTGTTCTTGGTACTTACAGATGTTTTGGTGGTAGATGAGAAGATGATGGGGATTTTCCTGCACTGTGGGGAGAACCAGACACATCTAAGGAGTCACTTTCCTTTAATGTTTTACACAGGTCCTGGTTATTTTCATTGAGTAATTGCAGATTCCCCAGAGTCAGTAGAGTCTTAAGTGATAGCCTTTAACTAATCTGGTAGGCAAATGTAAGTGTTGTCCTGTGAGTACTTGTGTATTGCCCCAAAACTTGTGCATCTCTTGGTACATTCATATTCCCCTACTCCTTCCTCCCTCAGTCCCTTAAGGCAGTCCAGTTCTAGCTGCATATGTGGAAAAGTGAATTTAATTGATCTTCCCCATTAATGGTGTGAAGTTGGTGATCTCTTGGAGCCAGAAGTGCTGGGATAGTTATTTGGTAATAAACATGCTGACATAGCTGCTGGATTTCTTGTCCCTTTCCTTGACTGACAGGCACACAAGAAAGAGCAGCAAACATTAAAGCACAAAAAATGGAAGCAAAACCAAGGGAAAAGAAAAAACCAAAATGGATTCAATGTGCTGTAGCTTTTTGCAGCTGTTATGATTTGGAAGCAGCTTTTTGTATTTGTGATACAGTTAAGATGTATAGAGGAATGGAGGAGCATCCAGTCGGATTTTGCCTCATTTCCACATCTTCATTTATGCACAGTCTTGCCTGATAGCTTAGGCTGACACCCATATCCAGAGCTCTTGCTCATATCTGGATCTGAAGTTGGTTGCATCAGGAAATGCTAATACTGATTTATGCACTTTTGTGTCTATCAGCATCTGGTTTCTGAGAGGCAGGAAATTTAATCCTTTGTGGAACTCCAAGTTTGCTTCCAGCATTCATTACCTGCCCAGCCACACAACTCTTCTCTCCTACACTTTGTTTTGCTGTGACTTTATTATAATTTTTTCTAAGTCTGAATGGAGAACATTTATCTCTACTGCTTGTGATGATTAGATCCATTCTACTGATGCTTTGGAAAACCTGCTATCACACAGATGAAACAAAACTTGAGCCATTACTTTCTCTAATTGACTAGGTGGAATGGGAATGGAGAGAACAGAGGACAAACTGGGCTTAAGGTGTGAGACCAAACCAGCCTTCATGGCAGGAGAGCACATGGCAGTTCTTTTGAAACTGTTTGCATGTAACTTCTTTAACTACCTGAAACTATTTTGTGTATATCAGAAAGGTGATGTGCCATGTGTGCCCTGGGTTACACAAACATGCTTTTTAACTGCTTATGGGTGGAAGTGAGCATGTCCCAGAGAAAATGGAAAGGTAGGAAAGGGCCAGAGAACCTCAGATGGGAAGTACAACCCTGTTATGGCTTTCTAGCAGTAAATATAAAGCAAAGCAGATACCAGGAAAAGCTGGGCAAGGTCTTGCTGAAATGGGGCTACTGTTATGAGAGGTAAATGCTCCAAAGTTTATTCAGATGTTATAGGACTTCTCTCCTACCACATTTGCTAATATATAATTTCAGACTTGCCTCCTTTCTCTCATTTTCTGACAGCTCTTAGAGGGCTGCTGAAGAGCAAAGATTAAAGGGAAGAGAACCTGGCTTCAGGCACACTTGCAAACTAGCTGTTAGTTTTCTGCAGGTCCTTCCATGCTTAAAAAAGGAAACAATCCTCCCCTGACAACTGAGCATACAATTCCTGTACAATGGATCTGTTTCTGACACTGTATTTCTGGGGTGTTTGTGTGACTTGTGGTTCATCTGGCAGTGCTTGAGTTCAAGCACTGATAAAGGCAACACAGCTGAGTGCAAATGTGTTTGACCTTTCCAAACACCGAATAGAAAACAAAAATAGAAAAGTAGTTGGCAGCTTTTCTTTGTATAAGTGTAATGACTGAGAGCAAACTAGCATTCTTATTTCTGCCTTGGGAGCCTGAGTAGCAAAGAGGCTTCCTGGCCTGAGACCCTCTATGTTACACCTGCTGTTTCCAGGCCAGTGTGTGAGTTGTCCTGACACTGGAGAAGAGGTACAAGTCAGCTTGGGTTTTCCCCAGTTCAGAATTGGCCTGTAGTTCCTGCCTGCTGCATCCCAAAATCTTTGCAGTTTGATAAGCTATGCTTGCATAATTGGCACACTGGTCTTGGCTTGGTTGCCTGACAGGCAGGAGTCTGTATTTCAGGTGTAAATGTTGACTGCAAGTGTCACTTTATATCAGTAGCACTGATAGAGAAGGTTCAGTGACCTGTGGAAAGCTTCTGCCAAAAGTCTCAGCCAGCTTGGATGCAGCCACCTCATGATACTGCTGTGAGGGACTTTCAGATGGCAGTAACTCCATGGGTGCCCCGTGGTGTGGGTGCCCCTGGGCACTTGGTGCTGCAGAGCTCAGGCTTGCTCGATCCCCTCCTGGAAGGGCTGGGCATTGAACAGCAGTGGGGCTGAGTCAGGGCATGGCAGGGCTGTGCCACTGGGGAGGATGGGCACTTCTGAATGAGGCTCCAATTATGATGGGAACTGAAGATCCTCCCTTCTTTTCCTCATAAAGCTGTGGTTGATTTGTGAGCACATTCCTTTGCTTTACAAGCAGAGGAAGCACATGCAGTACATCTCTCCAAGCTGGAGATGTACAGGGTATGCAGAATTTTGTGCCAGCTTCTGGAGTAGGACTAGGTTTTGAATGAGGTGATCAGGCTGAACTGTCATCTTAAACCCCTTTGAGGAAGGGAGGCAAGGCTATGCAGCACCTGGGTAGGGCTGGTATTGCTACAGCTATTTTGGGGATTTCTGAAACTATTTTGCAGTAACTGCACTGGAATTTGGACTTTTTTGGGGGGGGTCTGAAGCTTCTCAGCTGCAAACCATAGCCCCTCCTTGATTTGTTTGTACTACCTGCAGTCTGTCATATGCTGGTCAAGCCCATTGGAGCAGAAAGAAATATTTTTCCCTTCTCACTTTATTTTATTCCTTAGTTCACTGCATGGTCCCCTGCTGTGGCTATATGAATTTTATTAACAACAAATCTCGAGCAATCTGCTCCAATAATAATCAATTTGTCTTTGAACTTGCCCCTTTTGCATGTGTTTGTTGTGAAGGGATGATCTGTCTGATCAGCTTCCTTAGCATCTGGAAAGAGACCTCTCTGGTTTTGGTCAGTTCTGCTTGGGGGGGGCTCTTGCTGGAGCAGGGCTGCTGAACTGGGAGGTGGGTGTACTAATGGACCTAAAAAGGGAGGGACAGAGAGTGTGATTGCAGTTTAATGGGCAGAGAGCATCCTTCAAGAAAGAGATTCCTTGGTATTCTGTCTTAGTAAGTCTTTGCTGTAAAATATGTAATTAATCCCTGGGTAAACAGCACTAGTGTTTCAAACTTGTTGTCTTTTCCAGTCAAGGTTTTAACTGCTCCCTTCAAAGTCATGCTCCTTTTTGCATACTTTTTTTGGACTACCCTTCTGGCCCAAGGCATCCTATTTGTGTAACAGCCCAGCTTTGGCTGGTCAGAAGTAGGGCAGGGAGCTTACTTAGCAAAACAGCTGTGGCTTTACATTGTTCTTAAGTTGAGGAGGGTTTTGAGCTTTTGTCTTCCCCTTGCCCACCCAGCTCTGTGGGGACCTTGATATTGTTTTTTATATTTTTATTTCTCTCTTCAGACTGTGCTGCTTCACTGAGAATCTGAATTATAAAGCAGTGACTCTTCCCACCAGCCACATGCATAAATCTGACCTTTGGCTTGAATGCAGTTTGGTGTCAGCCTTGTGCCATTACCAAATATAATATAAATCCTACTGACAAGGTTTCCAGGGGGCTGTGGTGGGGAGAGGTTGGCAGTGAGAGTGGCAATGACAGAAGTAATTTCTGATCTCTGTACTTAGGACTGAAGGACATGCACCAAAAGAGGCCAAGCATAAGAGGGTTCTTTGTTGCCCTGTTTCCATGTGGACACCTCTCTCGAGCTGTGTCTGGGGGTCAGAGCCCACCCCTGGCACCAGGGAATGGCTTTGGTCCTGGTGGGGATAACTACACTCAGAGCACTTGGAGCTTTGCTTTTCTCTCAACAGCCTCATCCTTCTCGAGCATCTTGATTTCAAGTGTCTGTTGAAGCACCGCAAACAGATTTCCTCCGGCTCTGCAGCACTACATGCTGTGTTGCAATACATTCTGTCTACTTTAAAGCTGTTAGTGATTCATTAGTTTGCTGTTCCAAAAACCAATTCCAGAGGGATCACTCATCTCCCTAGAGCAGTGAAGGTATTTTCAAGCTGGCTACACAAGTGCTATGGCAGTTCTTTGAGACTTGCCTGGTTCCAATCATGTGGCAGTGATGCTGCCAGTTCAGTGGAGGATTGCACACAGATTCCATGGGTGGGAACTTGCAATATTATTAGACACAGCTAATAATAGTTCCTCTTGACTTCTGAAATGTCAGAGTGGTCTTGTGAGTAACTGCACTTTGCAAAGCTTTAACATTTTGTTTGCCACCAAGAGTAGTCCCTGACACAATCAATGTTGCATTATACTTGTAATACAGAAAGGAAGTACATTGTAAATGAGGGGTCTTAATATATCTGTTTGTGAAGTGACAAGTGTCAAGGTCTCAGAGTTGGGACATCAGTCTGGGCATCCAGGACTGTGTCCTCTGTGTGCACAATGACTAGAAAGATGAGTTTCTCCTCTCTGGAGGTTCCTAAGATCCAATGAGTGTGCCTCTGCCTACCTCAATTTCTGAATCTGCAAGGGGCTTAGAAACCTAATAGTGAGAAAACTCTGGTGTATTATTAAAAGAGAAAGTATGTTAACATAAAGAAGTAACTCTCTTTTTTTTAGGGAGGGTTTGGTAACTGTCAGACTGTCCCTGAGTCAAGTCTCCAGGGTTTCTGGGCTTTCTGAGTGTCTCCCAGACCAATTGCTCTAGAACTGGATCTTCTGGCAAGGAACAATAACTCTGATTTGCAGAGAACTTCAGAAGTTTTCAATTGTTTTATGACCAAAGTAAAATCAAAATATATATAAAATAAATCTCTAAATACTCAGTGGAACTAAATTAATGCTCTTTCTTACACCAGTCATTTCCTTTTGCTGCCTGGTGCATTCACCAAGGTACCAGCAATGTCTCCAGCTGCAGGATGGTACTGTAAGATTTTTATGGACTGCTGGAGGCCAGACAGGGAGGGATTTTGATATGCTGGCTCCAGAGTGGCAGAAACTGATAAATAAAAAACTACAAAAATAAATTTAGTCAGAAGATGCTAGCATTTAGAAGAGTGAGAAATTAAGCCATGAGCTTTTGCTCCTTTTCAGGTTATAACTAAAAGCACAGCTTGGGGCAGATGAACTGAGTTCCAGGAGATGCCAGATACTTGGCTCCTGTGATTTGCCATAAGCTGGGGCACTTGCCTCTTGCAAGTACAGAGCTGCATGGGAATGGCATGAAGCCAAGCAATGGAGAGCAGAGGAAAACCAGGGACAGACAAATTACCTGCATTCAAAGTGACTCACCTTAATAACCTTTTACAGCTGTTTATTATAGTTACAAACATCTGGATGTATCTTTCAAGGCAGAGTGGCATCACTGGGAGCTGTGACATAAAGAGGGATCTCACTTTCTGTTGCTTCCACTAAATTGGATTAGTCATCTACCTCCAAAGGTATGTGCCTCAGGTCCAGTTCTTGCTGACAACCAAACCATTGGGCCATTACATGAGGTAGATGGAATCCAACATCAAAGAAGAGAGCAATTTGGGCTGGATAGATGCCAGGACCTTTTAGTGCTTAACGAAATACCTGCCTGCATAGAGATTTTTCTCATTGCTGTTCGTGCTCCCTTATTGTGTGTTGGAAAGGATTAAAACCTCTGCATGTGAGTAAGGTTGTGATCCCATTATCTCCAGTGCCCAAATAAAAATGATGTGGAAGATCACTTATCGCTTTCAAAAGCTGGTGGTTCTGGGGAACGAAAGCCAGTGCTGCAAGAAACTACCACCACATGGTATTTTTAGCAGTGCTTCAATATGATCATCTCTTCCTGTCACAGAATCAACAAAGAAAATTAACGCTTATTAGTACTATCATGTGGCTGGAGGGGTTTGTAAGGAGATGGGAGTGCAGAGTTCTTGCTTAGCTCTTCTAATGAGGCTGGTGCTGCAAAACAGCTTTCTAAACATCTGTGAAGGTCCCTGGAGAGCCTGTCAGAGATGTGACATTGCAATAGTTTGTGTTGCCCTGGTATAGAC
Organism: Myrmophylax atrothorax; assembly: GCA_026770055.1. Taxonomy (NCBI): domain Eukaryota; kingdom Metazoa; phylum Chordata; class Aves; order Passeriformes; family Thamnophilidae; genus Myrmophylax; species Myrmophylax atrothorax. The sequence goes on along the minus strand of JAOXXN010000162.1, from coordinate 4,197,217 downwards.
CACAGTGTGCTCTGTGCTCTTAGTTTTGGTACCCTACAGCCAGTGCCTCTGTGGAAGTACCATTCACTGTAGCAAAGGACCACCTGCAGTTTGAGAGCAATTCCTAAACAGAAACTTGGAAAGCTGGAACTGTGTTCAAAATGCATTGAAGAGCAGGAAAAAACCCCATATAAATATCCATTCCAGCATATGTGAGAAATTAATCCCCAAAACCTCTATGGACCTGAGTGCAGCTGTTTTGCAAATTGACCCCTTTGGTTTCTACATTGAGCCAGATAACTGCAGAGAATTGTGTTTACTGTGTTATTTCTAGTATCTTCCTGGGAAAACTATCTTTTTGTGTTCCTTTTCTGCTGAGGAGTTTGGAAGCAGTGACAAAACAAAGGTAACTGGGCATTGCTTCTTCTGAAAGTTACTGTAGGGCCAAACAAATGCACAGCTGAGGTAATCTGGAAAGATCTGCTAGTCTTCTGGGCACAGCCCATCCCCTCTTCTGTGCATTAGTTTTCATTTTGAAACATGGGACAATGCTGCTGATCTTTGGATTGCTATGGAAGATGAAGGTAATATTTGAGCATTTCTTAGGTGATGGGACCTATCTGCTGTGGTTTCTCCCTGCTTGTCCCTAACATACAGAATGGACAGCTGTGTTGCAGTAATGGGCTCACAGGAAGAGCATGAGTTTGCAAAAAGTTCAGGGCTGCTGTTACAGATGCAGCATTTCACAGAACATCTGCAAAAGCTGTAAGAGACCTGTGCTGACTTATGGGAGCAAGGGTGTTGGGCTGGGGCACTCTTTAGGGGCCACAATATATTTACAGCTACTTCACCACCAAATTGAGTGCTCAGGGCTGGGGGTTTTTTTTGTTTGTTTGGGTTTTTTTTTAAGTTTTATTTTTATTTATCAGTCCCTGGTTGCGTCCAGTCCTCCTGTTTTGCTGTGCTGAGATTCAGCTGTTTCACAAGCCATGGGGTAACTTGCTCATACAGATCAGGTAGGTACAAAGACTCCTCTTGAAAGTCTTGTCCTGGGGGTCTGCATCTGTAAAACCTGGCTCTATAAAAGTAGCATTTAAGTATGGTTGTTCCCAGCATAGGATAATGTATGAAGTCAGGAATTCCAGTGTTAGTACTGGGTGTGGATTTGCCACGCTAAATTTTTTTTTTCAAGGAGAAGATATTCTTGCATTATTTCCAGAGGCGAGCCTTTCCAAAGTTGTGAATACAAGAGCTTGCCAAATATTAGCTTTCAAGGTTTTAAGTCACACAGTGTTTACTCGAGTTACCTCTTCTTGAAGTCTATATAAAGAGTCATGTTTGCTCAAGCACACTCCTAAAAGCCCCAAGACACGGCTCTGGAAGGAGGTATGCAGCAGCAAATGTAAATATTGCTGTTCTTAAAACTGGAAGACCTCTGAGGAATCTATAGAAGGAAATAGTAACCTGAGGAGAAGACCTTAGAAGATTTGGAGGAAACTTTATGAGATTTGGAGGTGAAGAATACGAAGCAGTACCTGGAATAGATAAAATCCAGAAATTCAGTGATACTGTAAATGCAACTTCTCTTAGCTAAGGCTTAGTCTGCAGCTTACAGCTGCTCTTTTCTCTTCCCCAATGTTTCCCCTTGCTGTCACCAAGGCAGCGTTTCCCCATATCCCAGCCTCTGAAGCAATTGCTGGGAATAGTTTTTAGGGAATTTGCTGGCCTAACTATGGTGGCCTCTTGCTGTGGGATAACAGTTGGAAATAAAATATTTGTTGTACTTAGCAAAGCGATTCCGTCCCACCTTTTGTCAGTACCTGGTGTCATTTTTCTGAGAGGCCTGTGGAAATGTGAGGTGAATTCCAGGTGCTCCATGATATGGTAAGTGGGAGAGGAATTTTCATGAAGGAGAGCTTAGTACAGTGCAAATAAATAAAAAACAATTGAATTAAAATGCAACCACAATATTTACAAGTCTCTCCACCTGCCTGCATATTCAGTTAAGCTGAGATCAAATTCACATCATGTTTCCTGCAGCTGAGACAAGTGAGCTGAGTGCTGGGTTGGCTGTGGAGAATATTTGCTCTTGCCATGCTACTTTTTCTATGTATCAACAGAATTTCCCCACCAAATTTCCACTTCCTTTCTTCCCTCTCTGTAGATAGCTATTATCAGCCTTCCCACAGCAAAGGCAGGATGTAAAGAGCTGGAACTGAAGCATTTCTATGCTGCAGCAGAACCCCCTGTGCACGAGTTAGTGCAGAATTATTACATTTACCAGTGTATTTATCTGCCTCGATGACTGAAGGATTGCTGCAGAGCTGGAGGCAGCAGGATTAGCAGATGGATTTATGGTTTCCCGGTGCCATCTGCTGGCATAGAGCTTGCTTGTGCACTGAGCCCTCCAGCTTCTCCTGTAAGCAGATGCTTCAGCTCTCTATGTCTTTGCAGGTGGTGCAACCCCAATCCACCTTTTCTGGATGATTTCTTGAGCTTTGGAAAGCAAATGTTCCCTGAAGCCAAGCACCTGTAAAACCACTCTGCTCACAATCCCTCCTGGAGTTGTTCTTCAGCTGGGTGCCCTGTAGGCTTTCCATACCTCCCTTTCTCCTGCTGTGTCTGCTCCATGGGAGCAACTTCAGATTCAATGGAAACTGGAGCTGGAGCTGTTTAGTAACCTACCAAGCTCTGGGAGCAACAGAAGCTTGATTTTTGTGTAAGTCCTTGAAAAAAAGCCCACAAAATGAACATCCATGTTGCAGAGGTCATGTTTATCAAAATGATGCAATTACATGCAGAATACTTATCAGTATAAAGTGTTCATAGACCTTATATGGGATGACTTTTGGGGTTTTTTGACTGAGATGTCTGGACATAATAAATATTGCCCTTGCATTATGAGGTGGGGGTGTCCCCTTCCTTACAGCCTTTTATTGGATACAGGAATCTTGGGTCTTTTTTATCTGTAGGATGAAAGGAGCTGAGCAAGTTTGTAAGTGGAGCTGCAGGTGTTTGCTCTCTACAAAGTGGAAAGATTTTTTCTGAAAAATGTAGTGTGAAATCACAGCAGTAGATGACATACTACCTCAATTTTGGATTTGAGCCAACATTTAACCCTTAAAAAATGTGGTCAAGCACTTTGGGTTCTGTAGTATTTCAGGCACATCACTTTTTATATTTCAACATTGCCTAGGTGGGAGACAATGCACAGAATTGCTGCTTTAAGACTTAAAATGTCCCTGGAAAGTAAGCTCCTAATTTTTCCTTCTTTCTTCCTAAAATTTGCTTACAGGTTGTATGCAAAACATTCTTTTGACAGGAACAGCCTGATTTGTTTTCAGGGAAAATCATAAACTGCCAGCAAATTCTGTGAAGTAATAGGACCAGATTTCTTTAAGACAGAACTTTTTCAGTTCCATCTTAAGAAGCATTTTAAAACTTGAATACCTACAAGGTAGTTATCAGTCATATAGGGATGTTGTTAATTCTTCTAGGCTATGCAAGAAATTAAAAAAAAGGGGGAGAAATACTTAAGTGATCAGACTTTGCACTGGCCATAATCTTCAGACACTGTTTAACAGGCAGGATTAAATGAGCAAGTATGACAGCTGTACTGGAAGGATTTCAAGCCTCAGATAGTTTTCTAAATGAACAGGAGTTGACACCACAGAAGGTAGGTAAGGAATGCATCTCTTCAACATAAGCCTGTGTGCTCAGATATTGGATTTCCAAAGAAGTTTGCCTCACTGGAGCAGCAAACCATGGATAGCAGTGATTGGTGGGGATGGTGAGGGTGAGACTGTAACTCTAGCTTGGCCTGTCAGGTTCAGTGTAATTTAAAAGACATTTCAGGCTGTTCTAAATCAAGGGAAGGAAGTGGGGCCAACTTACGTTGGTCCTAAATTTAGGGGGTTTGAAATGGCATCTTATATCCACTTCTGTTGCACTACAGCTTTGGAGGAACGGGGCAAAACGAGGATGCTCTGGCTGCTTGCAGCTGATAAACCACACAGGTGTGTTTTGCTATTAAAATAGAAACAAAAGTTCAGAAGTCAAATGGAAGCAGCTGCCCTTGGAAACTCTCACATTGTTTGCTCTTATTGCCTGCAATTCTGTACATTTCTGTTCACCTCATATAGGCCCCCAGGACCTGGGAATTGGATGACTTTGAGGTGCTGCCCTTTGCTTTGTGCTGTCCCTCTGCAGTCAGCAGTTATCTGTGAATAACAGTGACTGCTGCTCTGGTGCTTCATGGAGGTTTGCTTACTATGAGCTTTCAAGTTCATGGGGGATAAGCCTCTATGCCAGAGCCAAAACGGGATCTGGAAGAATATTTTATGTGTTTCCATGCATTGATGTTAACATATACTGTGAGGAGACATGGGAGTTTTTATATTTTGTGTGTTCATTTTGCTTCTGCACTGTTTTGCACTCAGCTGATTTGGTTTTTGGATCTACTCAAATTTTCCATGTGGTTTACTGCAGAGATGGTTATACTTGGTGGTGCGAGAGGGTTTACCCACATTTGACTTATAAAAATAGTGAACTATTTAGGGGATACAAAATAGGAAGTGCTACAGGAAAACAGTGAGGACTCTTATTTAGCAACTATATGGTAGAGGGAAGATTTTTTTTTCCTGTGGTCATTTTAAGGTTCCTCAGGGACCACTTTCACCTGTGGAGCTAAGGACTGCAGAAAACTCTGTTCCTTAGGGATGCTGAGAGCTTCCATCGATATCAGACTTTGCTTTATTCTCACCAGGACACATGCTCAGGCTCTAATTTTTCAGCTTTCCCATCACAAAAAATTTATATTTCTTTGATGGTATCTGATTTTATCTTAAAATAAGTGACACAAAGCATCTGTATAAGAAAATAGAGGGGCTGGAGTCTGTGATCATAGCCATCGAGTCGTCTGAATTACAGCGTATTGCCTTGAGATCTTTACTCCCAATGGCCACGCTGTGGCAGCAAAATCCAAACAGGTTTCCTAAATTAGTGTGCTAGAAGTATGACTGAGTCCATGAGAGCTTGAGCCTGCGCTGCCAAGTGTAATACTTGAGTCAGATGGATCTTGCTGCAGGGAAAGACTGATGAGATTCATTTCTAGTAGTACTTGATTCCTTTTGTGCTTTGCTCCTGGAGGAATTGGACTGGCTGGGAGTGACGCAAACTTTTCTAGATACTTCTAATAAGTTTTGGTTGAGTTACTTGGTTTTTCAAGGAAATGAATAATTTTTTTTAGCATCTCTCTGAGGATGAATTAAAGACATTATGGAAATAAGTCTGGTTTTGGAGCATATTGATTTACTTCAGTCTTGTCATATTGTCATTTACAACTTCAGTGTCCTGTTAGGCTGTGTACTCTACAAACACAGTATGAAACCATTCCCTAACTAATCCTTGGAGCCTAAATAAAAAGCAATAAAGAAACGGCAATTCCATTTCAGATAAGTTACCAAAGCATGGAGACAAAGGAATACTTTCTTTTTTATGCTAAGGTTTTATTTAGAGAAAACTAAGGAGCTGAACCTTTTTTTAAAGAGCCTAATTCCCTTGAGATGAAAGTCCTCAAGTGTTTGAATGCTTCTTGCTTAAACTACACTGGAAATACCCCAGGTAGGGGACTAGAAAGCAGAGCCTTATCACAACCCTCTAGCACCATAACATCTCTGGTCCCAAACCCACTTTCTGCCCCATAGCCTGAGCCATAGCCAACAAACACAGGGCTGAAAGGCAACTAATCATGTATTATAGAAGAAAAATAGTGCAGCTCAAAATGGATTTTTACCTCCTGGTCCATAAGTCTTGATAATTTCTCTCCTTGCCTAGAGGGACAGGAATTTCTTTGCAACCAGAAAAAGATGTTGGCTGTGTCTGTGTCATGCCCAGCTCAGCAGAAGGGAAATGCTTGTTCATTATTCACAGCCACAATTAATATAGGACACTAGTTGAAGGAGGAGCTGTTTGCTAAGCAATCACCAAGTGAGATATGGAGCTCTGGGATTAGTGAGGAGCAACATAAGCAGAGCACTTGCTCGAAGGAATGTGGTCATACAGGAAAGCAGGGCAAAACACCACCGGGTGTGCAAGCTCTGAAGCAATTTTTTTTTTCCTGACTTAAAAGTGGATTAGAGACAACCTGAATATCTTCCTTAACTAACACCATTTCCTATATATGGAATAATTTACTAGTTTAAATAGGAAATAATACAGGACAATTTATTAAGTGACTCATCAAGTAGAATAAGATGGATTTGGCCAACTGGTTTATGCCTGTCCTGTGGGAAAGGGTATCTAAAGCTACAGTCACACAGATGTTCTGCAGCCCTATAGCACAGGCTGTCACTTTTGCCTGTACCTCTTTCATTTCACCATGGGCCTGCTTAATACTTTTGTTCTTTTGCCTTTTCAAGTGCATCAAAAATGATGCATAGCAGACTGGCCAGACTGACATCAGTGCCAGGGAATTTTATGGAGCAGATCATTCCTAGTGTGATCACGTGGCACGTATGGGATAATCAGGAGATCAGGCCCAGCCAGCACAGGTGTATGAAAGTCAAGTCCTGCTTTACCAGCCTGATCTCCTTCTATGACAAAGTGACCTGCTCGGTGGATGAGGGAAAGGGATGTTGTCTACCCAGACTTTAGTAAAACCTTTGATACCATTTTCCACAGCATTCTCCTCGAGAAACTGGCTGCTTGTGGCTTTGGCAGGTATATGATCCTGCTGTTCACTGGCTGGATTAAAAACTGGCTGCATTGCTGGTCCCAGAGAATGCTGGTGAATGGAGGTAAATCCTGCTGATGGGCTCAGTACTGGGGCCAGTCCTGTTTAATATCTGTATCTGGATGAGGGGATTGAGTACAACCTCAGTCAATTCACAGAAGACACAAGCTGGGCAGCAGTGTTGATCTCTAGAAATATCTGAAAGGAGGTTGTAGGGAGGTGGTGGGGGTCATCATCTTCTTGTGAGTAAGAGGTGATGAGACAAGAGGAAATTGCCTCAAGGTGTGCTTGGGGAGGGGGCAGGGGGTGGGGTCGTCACATTGAATATAAGAATTTTTTTTTAACCAAAAGAACTGTCAAACTTTCAAAGGAAGTGGCTGAGCCCGTGTTCCTGGAGGTATTTAAAAGACATGGAGATGTGGCACTTAGAGACATGGTTAGTGGTGGCTTTGGCAGTGCTGGGTTAATGGTTGGACTTGATGATCCCAGAAGTCTTCTCTAGCCCTAACAAGTCTATGATTCTGCAGTTGTGATGTATTTATCTTGCAGCTTACAACAGTTGGATGCAATTTTAAACTTTTCTTTTTCTCACTAACCATTTATTATAAAAGAAAAATAGTTCAAACCAAAATGGATCTTTACATCCTGGTCCATAAATCTCCATTGCTTGTCTCCTTGTCTAGAAGGACAGAAATTTCTTTAAGGGGCTATAGATCAAAATTAATGTTTATCTGTGCTCAAGGCTGAACGCAAGACCTGAACACTGCCACAGCCTTTGCAGACTCCCTGTGATTTTCCACTATACCGTACAAATTACATGTTTTAGCATGAAATTTGTAGTTATTTTACTGCAAATATCTCTAGGAGAGCTAATCTGACCATGAAGATATACCTGGAAGGTTAGGTAAGTTTTCTTTCTAGAGAAAGGAATTAGACTTACAACTCCATTCATAAGCCAGCCTGATGAGTCCTCTGACCAGCCTCATGATGTTCCTGGGAAGGTACAAATGTTTGTACTACAGATGACATAAACACTCTAGACCTTACCTGACACATTTTCATGCATCATCCTGTTTTAATTTCTCTTACATATGTACTCTTAACCTCCATGATAAATCTTTTATTTCCCTATTTTAGTGGTCAGACTTAGATACCCCGAGTCTGGAGTAGGAAGGATTCAGCTGAGCTGTCCATGTACCTCCCTTTCTCCAGGGTCCAGTTCCATCAGCTCAGTAAGCTTGTGGTTGGGCTTTTCCCCTGAATACGTCCGGATCCTGTTATTTGGTGTCATTCCTGCTTGTACATGTTCTCTGAACTTTTGCTGGCTGTTTGCATAACCAGGAGTGTATTTCCTGGCTGGCATATGGCCCTGGATCTCTTTATTAGCAATAATCATGGATGGGGGTGAGTTGGTATTCAGAGTTGTAGGCTTGTGCTCCACATACTCTGCAGGGTCTCCCAGGGGTTTATCTACTTGTCTCACTTAAAGCCAGCCTGTGACTTGATTTAATTTCTGTCCTGCCCCTCTTCCCAAATATCAACCTACTTATGCAAATAGAAGATTCCCAGACATGATCCTGATGATCTGAGAGAAAGTGACTGGCACTACATTGGCTAGTTCAGTTCCTCTCAGAAGTGTCTAAGTGTTATTACCATGCAACTGTAAACTAGAGTGTCTTCAAAGCCAAATTTCTGGGATGTGGGATCATTTCTGGAATCTGAATACTAATAATGCCTCAACAGCATTTTGAACTCAAGCTTTTGACATTTCTGTATATCCATTTGTTAGCACAGTTTTTCTCTGATTTTCAGATTTTATGTGGATTTCTTTTTTGACTACCATTCTTCCTCTCAAGTCATCTATCTATTGAGTGTCAACGGATCATCTTTAGTGTCTCAGGCAAGTCGGAAGACAACATTTCTTTACTTTTCCCTCCTGTGCTTGCTGTTTCTATTGCTGATGCTTAATGGCCATTCAGTACCACAGCTGCACAACTGCACTTTCCTCATCCACTGTACCTTTTGTCCCTTCTATCATTAGACCTGCTATCTCTGGTTTTTGGACCCTCCAGCTCATCTGAGGTGAAAAACTGTAGTTCAGCCACAAGGGAGAAGTGTTTGCTTGACACTGAGATGAGAACAGTCAAAGCCCATTTGCTAGCTGCATGCTGCAGAAATTGCCTTCTTCCAATTTGAACAGAAAACAGACACAAATCTGCCAAAAGTGTAGCCAGAAACCCTGTGCCAATGGCTTTGGAGCCTGAAGCTGGAAGATGCTCCAGATGGGTCACCATCTAGTTTTCTCATGTAAAAGTGGTGCTGTTCTGAGTACTATGGCATGAATTTTAGTGGTAAAGGAAGTGGAAGAAATCAGGTGATGCTAATAGGGTAACAAACCTTTTTAATATTATTTAATCCAGGTGTAAAGCAATTCCTATGCAAGCCAAAAAGGTGGAGAGTCTGGGCTTTCTTTTCACTAACAGCAGCTATTTTTTGATGTGGAGTTGAAATGCTCTGACCATTTAAAATGGAAAGACAGTTAATAGTGGAAATGTGTATTTGACACATCCACTTATATATGCAACAGAACCCATGGCCTTCTGTAAACAGAAGGAATTAATATGCTATAACAAGACTATGATATGGCTTCTCCCTGTCAGTGAGAGGCAAAGGAAGAGAGGAAAAATATTCATTTTGGGGGGAGGAGAAATAGAGACTTCCATCAAGTCTGTCTGGTATTGCCAGCACTGGAAAGAAATATTTCATGCTTTTTTATAACTTTACTAAATCATATGGGAACATCAGATTCTGAGTAAAGAATAGCATGGAGGAAAAGCATGACTCAAAAGTTGATCTGTCTTACTGAAAGCACAGTTAAAGTCTATGCATGCATTTATTCCTGAAACTGTTTTCCCTGCTCTTAAGGTTTATCCTTGGAGTCTCTGAATTACTACCTCTATTGGAGGAAATGAATGTTGGAGTCTGTACAGGATGTTTGTAATTCTTCTAGTGGTATAAAAATAACTTTCCCAGTTTTGATTAAATTGAGTCCCCATAAAGATCATTTTGGGTTTATGTAATGAAATTTGGCAAATTCCTAAAGCTATTTTCTATTTAACTACCAGTGTTAGAAACAAGATTCTCATTGTACATCATTGCTATATCAGTTGGAAGAAGGGATAGACATGTAAAGAAGTATCATTTTTCTTCATGCTTAGTGTTGCATTTGTGAAAATCAGCACAGTAATCTTCACTTTTAGATTAGACTTTACTCCTTGCTCATGCCTTTTCCTAGGTTTTTGAGGTTTCAGACCTCAAGGAAGGAGGTCTGTGCCTGTAGCGCATTTTCTTCTGGAAATGTGACATTCTGATCCTTTAAAAACAATAGTCCTAGATTTGATTTCTCTGTAAAAACTGTAGAACTGAATTTGATACCCATGTAAATTTTCACTTTTTCTTCCAAAAGCTAAAAAGGTCGTGGTGATGCAACACTTGCTCTTTGGATAGGCCAGAAACTAAAGTGAGTCTACAAGCATTAAGAATGTTTATGCTGTATCAGACTTTCTCAGCATTCCCACTCCCTCTCAATGAGGTTTAAAGCTATGTAAAGTACAGTTGTGTGAAATACTCATAAAGGCAAGTGAAGCAATAGTCCATACTCCCGTGGGTTTATTTCTCATGCACTAAGAACCAAAAAGAGGAAATGTTTTTATCTTGCACCATTTTTAGATAGACAAGCTCCTTCTGAATATTAATAAACAATCTTTAGAAAGGAAGTTCATTTCAGGTGGGAAGTGCCTTGCTTTGTAAGAATCCACATCTAACCTAGTTAATCTTCTCTGCCTTTAGGAACCAGGGCAAGACCAATAATTCTATTGAGAAGGTATGATTTGAAGAAACCATAATGGACCATATGGTGTGATCAGTGAGATCCCCTCCTTATGGTGAAGATGCTGGAAAAAATGACTGTTCCCCAGGTGATCTGTGTCCCATCTCACTGTTGGCAGTGGTTAGCTCATTGCAGGCTCTGGCAGAGTGCTCTGATCCCCAGGTGGACTGAGTTGGGTGAGTAGCAAATTGCAGGAGCATCCGAAGGGGGCTGGGGAGGAGGCAGAATCCCCTTCTGCTGACACCAGTGTTTAAAAGGCTGTTAAAGCTCAAAATCCCTTTCACAGGTAAAGAGGAGAAGGGTTCAGGCAAACCTGATTGACAGCTTGTGTCAGTCAAATAGCCACTCAAATTTATGCAACCAGTTCAGGTTTTTCCAAGTGATGCAAAACTAGGCAAAGTGGGAGAGCCTTCCTGAAACTCTGGATTTCCAGAGCTGAGTGAAGAACAGAACTCAAAGGCCAGGGTATTTGGAAAGAGTTTTGTAACAACTCAGGGAAAAACCAAAGGCTCTAGAATGTTTTTTGTCTCCTCAAAATGTAATTGCTTAGCAAAATTACTGCCAAAGGCAGTGAAGAGGGCAGGAAGATTCATGTTTGGGTGCTTGAGTACAGGATTAGAGGGAGTGGGAGGGCAACCTTGAAGGCATCTTCTAATTAATTAAGTTGAACTGCATCAGTATGAAAAGGCACTGTAATGTATTGCACTAACTCCCCTTGTGCTGTCTCAGATGGTTGAGCAGTGGAGCTGTCTGTTCCTGTGTGTCCCTGTGGCCCCATGCCATGGATTGTACCAGCTGTGTCTTCTCCCCTCTTCCAGGTGAAACAGGTAAGTATTTGGATGCTGAATTCCCTGCTCATTTCAGTTTTTTTTGCTTAGAATATCTTTGTTTTTCCATTAGGATTGTATCAGTCTTAGACGGTTTTTTCCTCCTCATCTAGTTATGGAACACTGGAGTATTGGCCACAGGCAGAGAAAAGGTGTAAGGTGAGCCAGGCTGGGCACGGAAAATAATTCAGGTACTGACCAGAGAATATTGTTCATTTTTGGAGGTTTTAATATCAATATTGAAACAGACCTTTAGAGTCCCTTTCTTTATTCTAATGTGGCACAAGGGTCTGCTTTCAAGGACTATCTGCTATTTTTACAAAGTTACTGTCTTCATATTTAAAATATCTCCCTGTTAAATGAATCTGGAAGAGAAAATATGCTTGATGCTTTTGTTTGGTGTTTTTCTGAGGAATCCTGTTTTCTATAGCTTGTGATCTATGAAATACACCTACATTGGTCCTAAGGTACCAAGGTGTTTTGTGGCATCTGGAATAGCAAATAAAAGTTGTGGGCATCCCTCTGGATTGCTTTTGACTGCAAAGCTGGGTCATGATGATCTGCTTTCTTTCTGAAAGTAAATTTAAGGTGTTTACTGGTGTTAGGGAGAAGCACTTTACAAGGAAACAAATATCTGTTTCCTTTTCCCAGTACATATCCCCTTTCTCCCCATGATCCCCTATCTAACTCTCCCGGTTACTCA
>JAOXXN010000162.1:4164395-4177852 GCA_026770055.1 Myrmophylax atrothorax | reverse complement strand
GCCTAATACTTTTGAATGCAATCTTAATCTAAAGGCTTGGAAGTGCACCAAGCTGTGACCTACATGCCACAGATTTTAACTCATCTCTGGAATACAGTTTTTGTTTGTGCACACGTGGGATACTTGTATTTATTTCTCAGGCTTGCAGGACCTTGGCTTGGCTGTGTGTACAGTGCATTCCCTTGCAGCTAAACCCAAGCTGCTGCTCTCTGGAATATGATGCCCTTTCAAACAGCAAATGCAACAAATCCTCACCAGGTTGCAGCTTGAACAGGAGAGTTTTCAGTCTGTATTAACAAATTAGAATCTGAGAACTACTTAGTTTGGAAAGACCTTTAATATCAAGTCCAACCATCAATGCAGCACTGGCAAGTCCAGCTCTAGACCATGTCCTAAGCATTCACCCACCTTCTGCAGGAATTGCTGAGCTATGGGCTGTTTGCCTGACCTGCTGGAGGTGCTTCTTGTCCCCAGAACTCCCCAGGGGCTTCTTTCGTATGTGTGGGGGTCCTTGGCCACCTCTGCTCCTGCTGTGTGGGCTGCAGGCTCCTGAAAGTTCTCTCAGCACCCCTGGAGCTTCCCCTGGTTTGAGACATCCCTGTGCACTTGGCTAAACTGTTCCTCTGCAGACTGTGCTGCCACTGGGGCTGCTCTGGCAAATGAGGCTCCTTTCCTGGCAAAGAGGAAAGTGTGGACTTGAGTCATCCTTGGATGGAGAACAAAATGGAGTTGAGTGAAGGCTCTTGGCATTAGACAAGAAAATAAAGAGGGTGCAAAGCCATTATCTTGTCATCTTCCTCTGTCACTTGAAAAGACAGATTGCCTGAATGAGAAAGGAGTAGGTCACAATGAAAGGAAGAAATTAGGTCTTCAGATAGAAGGAGCTTCATCCTGCAGCTCTTGAGGTGGCAAGTATTGTCATGCATGCTCAGGACTTCTCTAGCACCAGCCAAGCCTCTTGCTGCTGTGTCTGTGTTCCTCTGCATGTGGAGGAGGTTTCTGCCCTGTGTTATTCCCAAAGGAGTCAGGGGACTGTTAATGGGACCGAGCTGGGGTAACATGGGCTGGACACAGAGCCAGCTGCCCTCAAACACTCACATGCTGTACAGACCTTTTGTTCATGCTCTTTGTGCTGGGGGTTGCAGGCTGTGTCCCGTGCTCCCTGTGTGGGGAACGGAGGCCACAGACACCTCTGGGCCTCCTGGGTTCTGGAGCTGTGAATCTGGAAGTTAATGTGAGTGACCTTTTCAGTTCCTTGTAGCCAATAAACCCAGAGAAGGATTCACCTTAGGTTACTTTATCTCAAACTGGTTAAGGTGGCAAAGATTGTTTTTATGTAGATCATGCATGCCAACTATAACCACATCAAGAACTTTGTTTTGTGGCTGCCTTTCTAATCTATTTTAGCCAAAGCAAGCAAAAGATTTTAATTCACTTGATTTGGGAGAGCTTTGGTGCAGATATTGCAGTACCTCTCTGTTACGGACAGATTTTTGAGGCTTCAAAACTCACCTGGAGGAGGCCCTGAACCTTGTGGTCTGACTTTGAAGCTTTGAGCAAGGAAGTTGGACTAATTGACCTCTAGAGTCCTCTTCCAACCTTGAGTATTCTGTGACTCTGTGGTGATCTTGTTATTTGTAATACTCTTCTTGCCAAATGCTCTCCTTTCTCCTTATGGGCATATTTATCTTACAAACTGAAATTGGCTTGTGGTGTAACTGTAGCTTTTAAAAATGGGAAGAATAAAACCTATATATTGCAAGGAAAACGCCACAAACTGAAAGTGGAGTTTTAATATCTGATAAACAGGTGGGAAAATCTCTTATGCTGTGAGTGTTTCTGCTTGTGTCTTTCATTCCCTGTAATTCATTCTGGAGTTTTGATGGCAAAACATATCAACTGCAACTTCAGTAATTTCCCAGGTGCTGTTGGTAGCTTGTGTCATGATGCAGCTCACAGTTGATGGGCTTTGAATTTGACTTTCTGTTCCCAGAAAACTAATACAGGTTTTCTATTTTACTGCATCTGTGCCCTAGTAAGTGGGCTGTTATTGTGGAGGACATTTTACTGTGCTTATACTTGTCATGATATATATTTTTGGGGAGAAAAAAAGTTCTTTCAGTGTTGAAGTGTAACAGGGAAGGGGACCTTTTTGATCTCACTGTTAAACCAATTTTAAACTTGATGTAGTGAGTGAGTTGGGCTTGAATTGTGCCTGTGTTCTCACGAGATTCAATGGCTTTGTTAAATAAAAGTTTTGCTATCACTAAGTCAGGTGTGGAAATCCTTATAATTCCAGCATTTGGTTATCTTGTTTTCTTGCATTGCAGCAGAATCAAGAGATTGTGTATCAGAGACCCAGTATATTGCTTATCTTTTTGAAACAGTTCTGGTATTTCTCATTGAGGGGAAAAGCAAGATACTGATGGGGAGAGCACAAAGCAAGCACTATCAGGAGTGGAACTCAGCCTTTTCAGCTTCTGAGCAGCCCTTGGTGGTTGCCTGTTGCTGCAAGCAAAAGCAAATTTTGAGGAGATTTTGATTGAATAACATCATGACTTTGTACAGTTTTATATTCAGATTTTTTGGGGGTTAGGGGCACTGTGAATCTGAATTGGATATGGGCACTTTTGTGGCTTTTCACAATGTCTACTCCTATTTATTGAAATGTCAGCTCTCCTACCCATGATGTGAACAGTGATGCAAATACTTTCTCCTCTGCTGCCACTGACCTGGCAGGAGCCACCATTTACAGGACCAATTAATTGTGTTAATTTGAGTGTTCTCTCAAGTTCTCCTCTGTTGTAATAAATCAGTAACTGCTCTGTGGAATCATTGGCAAGGAACATTAATCAGCACAATCTTCCACTCCTCTCTGAACTATTTGTTGTGTCCTGGGCTGGGTGCCTGGGACATACAGGTTTTTTTTCCTTGTGAATTTGCTCATGGACAGGCCCTGAACTGGGGAATTCTGTGTATAAATAACAAACAGTGATGAGAACTTGTGGAGGCATTAGATGAGTCTGAGCAAGCTTAGTATGAAACATTCATGGTATTGACTCTGCACCTGAATCTCTTGAATGTGCTTGTGACTCTTGCATGAATTCGCAGGCAGATTTCCTAATAGTGTTCTCTGTTTTGCTGCCTTCTGACACTTGCCAATTAGTGAATAAAAAGCAGCTTTGAGAGCAGGGTAGCAGGAGGAAATGTATTCATGCTATCCAGATTTAAGAGCCTAAGCTAGATACCTACGCTTTCCAATGGTAATTCAGCTTTTAGTAGGCAAATGAAAGCACCTAAATTAGGAGCTGCTTTTCTTCTGGCACCACCAGGAAGCTGCGGGCCTGATTTTGACAAGGAATGGGAATAATCTAAGCTGCTGTCTCCTTTGTTTTTCAAGGCCCTGTGAGCATCCAATGTGAAGACTGGGCTGTAACAGACCTCTAAATCCCTTCTCTGGGGACTGGAGTGTCCCATCAGCATGCAGGTTGTGCCAGGAGGGGATCAGCCTTGGTGCAAGGCCCAGGGGACTGGTTATGCTGGATGCCAATGTTAGCAGAGGCTCTCTAAGCTCTTTGTTTTCTTTCCCTTTTTGTAAGAACTGGGCAAACACCTAATGGAAGGATTCAGTTAATGAATAGAGAAGTAACAGCGCAGCTAATTGGTTTGCAGGCCTCTGAACTGCCCGAGGAGAGGCTAGGCAGTGTAATTAAGCTTTCTGCTCCTTGTAGTCATTAGAGAAATGCCCAATGCATTTGGGTGATTTCACTGGGTAAACCTCTGCAATGTGTCTTTGTTGGGCCCTGTGCTATCTCTTAGGGTGCAGATAAGCAGGGTTTGATCTAACATTTGAAATCTGGTGCAAAAAATTAGATGTGTGAGGGGTTTTTTTGTGGTTTGCGTGTTGTGCCATCTCACTGAGAGGCATGACCCTTAATTCTGTGGTGTGACATGGGATGCATCTCTGGCTGACATACTGAAGGTCAGACTGGTTTAGTACCTGCATTAGCTTGTTCATTTAAGCTACAAGTGACAGTGTATGAATAACTCAAGTGGCAAAATGATGTAAAATTCCCCAGTTTCTGTCCTACAAGCTGCAGTCATTTGATGCAGATATGTTATTCCCATGCAACAATATGCTTTGTGACGAGGAAAGTGAGACAACTGCTGCTAGTTCTTTTGTGGAGAGTGTTACAAATCAGATATCTGTGTCTTTTCAAGGCTAATTCTCCAGGAACTCCAACAAAATCTTTCAGAAGGGTTGGATAGCCCTTGCTGGGAAGGAAGTGCTGAAATCCACAAGTGAACTACAAGCTGTGGGTGACCTTGTAGAGGTCTGAATTTGTGGCAGCATTATTAGTTGTATTCAGCTTGGGCCATCAGTTTACATGTGTTTGATCAGTGCCAGAATCAGGCAGATTCTCCTTCTGAGGGGCGTTGTATTTATGCAGAAAAAATGTTAAGCAAAATGTCTTCACCACCATCCTTAGTGCAGCTGGACATCCTACAGCCTTTGTTCAGTGAAAGATGGACCAACAGCACACTCAGAACCTGGCTTCTGAAAGGGTCTTGTTTGCTCAGAATATACTTAATTTAGACTAATTAAATTTTCATATTCAAATGTCTGTTTCTCACCATACAAACAGCAAGATTTTCTATCAGTCTGAAGAGTCTCTTCCATTTTCAGCCTCTGTTGGGCTGTGTTACTCTGGTGAGATTTGTTTCTGCTGCCAGACAACCAGTGCTAACAGCTGGAAAATAATGGGCTGGGCTGAAGTCCCACGACCCTTGGGATGTGAGCACTGGCAGTTGCTGCAGGGAGCTTTGGCATCAGGTGAAAACCTGCATAAAGGTGTTTGCAAACAGAGGGAAAACAAAGCATTTAAGGGATAATGTCAAGTGTCATAATACTCTGTTGGTCATGACCAGGGCTGTATTGCTCTTGTGAGAGCACCAAGAAGGTCCTGAGTTGATTCAAAATACATAAGTTAATGTGACCACTTAGCAGGATTTGACTTCTCAGCCACTTGTCTTTGTGTTAACTCAGATGGTTTTTTCCACCCCCAAAAGACAAAGGTTAACTATGTGACTGTTTTGGTACAGTGGGAATGCAGCAGCTTCGGCCTGTCTAATGAAGTTGTTAAGCAAACACCACAGGCTGCAATGCACTTTGTTATAGAGGATGATGATAACAAGGTATTCAGGTGTACAATAATGGTGAGACATAACCACAAACAGCACTTGAAGCTAAATGAACACTAAAATTGCCAAGTAAAAAGGTGGTTACAGTCACTACACGCTTTTCTAGTCATTCTATGCTAGCAAAACCAGCTAACTAGGCCATGAGTGCATGAACAACAGAAGGAGATCAAACTGTTCTTCAGATGTCAGCAGTGGTGGTGGTGCTTCCTCTGCTGCAGAGGCAGCTGCTGGATGAAAAAAATGGGATTATAGAATCTGTATACTGATTTATTAAGCCTTTAAATTGTTCTGCAGTGCTGGGAGGATTCTCTGTCATAGCCCTGTTACCCACAGCCTTTGGCTCACTGGTCTCTTCAAGTTCTCAGGGTGTTGCAATCTTTGGATAGTCTTCTCTTGATTATTTCATTAGAAGAGGTCCTTGAGGAAAGGTGTTTTTCAAAACTTGTCCCACTAGAAAGAGCATTCTCTTCCTCTTGTAACTCTTAGTGCCAAGCCAGAGGGACATCTGGACAAAGGTTGTCTGGAGACTCAGAAACTGGTTTGAAAAAGAAGACCACAGGGAAGAGGAGTGGGGGGAGGAGGGTATGCATGCAATAAAAATATCCTTGATACAACAAAAAGGGGATGGTGCTGGAATGAATAAAGGTTCAGAGGCAGCTCTCTGCCCAGGGTTTATTCCAATGCTTCCTTTACAACACAGAGGTGAAAACCACACCCTCTCTGCTTTTACATCACCCCCTTGCCCTGGCAGAGGTGGTCAATGCTGTTGCCCAGGACCAGCTCTGGGCACTGGAGGAGCAGGGGAATCTTTGTGCTGAGTGCAGGGAGTTCCCCATGGCAGCAGAGCTGGGAGCCTGTGCCCCTGCGTGTGGCTTGCCTGGCTCTGGAGGAAACAGTGTGGCATCTATTAACAAATGTTGACAAACCACATGCTTTGCAAATCCTTTTACAGGCTTGCCTCTGATGCTCACCCCAGGAACACTCAGCTCTGCCGTGCTTTCACCAGCAAGAACTTTAATAGGCTTTTCCCCCCTGTCTAACTGCTCATTTGACAATTTATCTCAATGGTTTCCTGGCATCTCTGCTCAGTTCTCAAGCCAAGCCAACTAATACCTGCTCAAACTTGGCTTTTGACCCTGCTGCCACAACTGCAGCATCTCTGAATGACTCAGTGCTGGCTACCAGGTGTGGATGTCAGTGCATGCTGCACTGAGTCTGTGGCAGTCAAGCTGGTATCATTTTGCTTGCCATGGATGGAAAAGTAGGGGGCCATGGCAGCCAGGGAGGACAGGTTGCTGTTTTCTGTTCTGCTTGCTTGGCTGAGCCTGGAGCAAGATGTTGCTGATATAAGCATCAGCTGGTTTGAAAACTGAAGGCTAAATAAAAAAAAAAAATAAAAAAAAATAGTCCAGCCAGTGTTTCCTATTTGTTAGAGTTTTGAGATATTTCTCCAAAAGCTTTAAAGGGAAGTCTTGTACTTGCTTTTAATTAGCAGTTTCATTACACTATCTTTAGAAGCTGATGTAACCTGGAGTAGAGTTTGTCTTAGGAGTTGGTGATGACTCCTCTGGTGTTTGCAGGCTCTGTTGCCTTGTATTCCCACAGATCAAGATGTGGAAAGTGATACTGAGATCTCCTGTAAATCACATTGAGCTCTAACAAGGCACTATTGAAGCTGTATATAAGCTGTTTTATAACCTTAACTGTAAAACCCAAAGAGCTGGGATGTTGCTGTTACTGGGCTCGGTGACAGGGTAATAGTTGCTCTCAAATTAGTTGGCTGTTTACAGTGTTTTATACTAAAAGATTTCTACAAATGGTACCTCTTGGAAACCTCCAGGTCTGACAATTGTAAATAGGAAAACTACAAATCCATTGGCTTCAGGGCTTGGGTATGACAGAGAAGTAGGAATTATTCCAACCTTCTACACGATTCCAAATGCTTCCGCTTTTAGGCTGGGCATAACCACAGGAGAATTATTTCTGAAGGAATCTGAATATCTGTTTGTGATTCCTGGGTTTTGCATGCAGTGCTGCACACAACTGATGAATTCCATACAGGTTCTAGCAGATGTGACCAGCTGGAATCAGCACAGTGTAAGATTAGTCCTTATTCTTGTAATTAAATTTTGTAAAACCTGTCATTGTAACAAGCTTACTTTCTATTTCTTCACTGTCTCTGTGCATGACACTGACCAGTTTGCTGCACGTTCTTTATAGTTTTGTCCTCTGAAAAATGTTTCTATGTAGCTAAGAATTCTTTTAATGAGAGAAAGGGAGTCTTAAGGATAGAGGAAGAGCAGTAGTTGTTCCCAGACTAACATGAGTGTGGAAAGCATTGACAGAAACAGCCTTTGATGTGGTTGTCTGAGGAGTTTTCTTTTTCAGTGCTGAACGTTGTTAGTCTGACTGGTCTGTTCCTGGTTTAAGCAGTTTGTAGTCTATCCCATTATCTAATATTACTCCTTTAATAGCTTAATACTTTATAGAAACTGTAATTCATTTCTTCTTAAAACTTCACATACCTATTGCCAAACTTTTCAACAATTTGGAAAGATTGTCTGTCAGGTCTTGTTAAAGTTTAGTCTTCAATCTGTGCCATTCATCTGAAGGCATTGTTCGATTTCTGTTTGCTGTAATCCTCTAGTTTAAAATTGCAAACCTTTCTCTATGAATCCATAAATACAAGTGTGCCATGTTAAATATAATAACATCACTGAAGTGAGAAAGCACCATTGCTATGAAATGATAGGAACAACTTCAGTTGCAATTTGCTCAGACCATTGAATATGATTAATTAAAGGAAGTTTCCTCCTTACTCCCCAAAACTGTATCATCTATGCAGTGCTTTTGTATTTCTTACAGAATGGAGGTATGATGAGATAGTCACGTAGCAATTTAAAATTCAGATACTTTAACATCTTTAAAAAGCTCAGCAATGCTACAAAATGTGGGCTTTTATTCGGAATCAGCACAGAAAATTTCAGCATCTTGCACAGCAGGGAGTGACAGACCATGTCAAACCTTGCTCTGGGACTGTTTCTGACTCTAAGCAATGAGACCACTCAGGATACACACAGTGGGAGTTAATTTGGTATCTATTTTATAAAAAGACTAACTGAATTGTTTACAGTCTCCCTGTTGTCTGCAGTGTGGTGTGCATGTTATTCTGTGTTCGATGGTTTTATTGGCACTAGGTAGGTATGAAAGAGTTGAGGTTGCACTGAACCAAACCAACTGTGAAATTTTTGTTTAGCTGCAATCTCATAAATCGTCGACCACTGCAAACTAACTTCTATTTTTGTTACTTAAAATAAAAGGAAAACTTGTCATGTATTAACTTTGAAACAATTGAAAGGCGCTTTTTTTTTCTCATTTAATTAAAGCTCAACATATTCATGGAAGAAGAATTTATCAAAGTAAGCTTGATTTAGCCAAGAAAAACTCCCTGGTAATACCACTTATAACTTCTGAGGTGGCACAACAGTCTGGACAATAAATTTGTGTATATATATGCACAAAACTTACCAGGATTAGTCTTTTTAATAATTGCCTACAACTGAAGTAGTTGACTGGTTCCTCTACTGCTGCATTGGATGATTTGAATTGAAATGTTTTGTCCAAGTGCTTGTAAAATGTGACAGATTTCACAGCTCAGGAGTCAGGAGCAGAAATGTCCCAGCTATGGCTGAGTCCTGGGGATGCCATTCTGAAGCTCCAGGAAAATGAAGTAGAGTTGGAATAACTGAATGCCAAGTGGCCTATAGGATGAGTGGATATACAGGATATTTGGGGTGCTGGAGTACAAATCACACAGCCATACATCAAACTTTGCTGTACCCATGCAAAGAGGAGTTTATTGAGAGACTTGTTATGCAAATAAAATGCTGTTGTCGCAAGTGTTGATACTTCAAAGGCCTGTGCCTGCCTTTGCCATATAAATGCCTGAAGAAACAGAATGTTTTGGGTGTTGAGCCTTTATTTGCATTTCGAGGATTAGCAGACTGTTTATTTACTGCCCTTAGCCTTTAAGTGCACTTAAGCTGTTTTTCCAGCTGAGCTGAATTTATTCAGTTCTAACTTCTTGATTGACACGGCGAGAGGAGCATCTCAGCCAAACGGCCAGGACCTTGCAGCAAACAGCTCATTTCATTTGTGACCCTGTAATGTGCAATGGGAACCAGTGGGTTTGAATTAAAAAAAAAAAAAATACAGATTATTACTAATATTACAGATATCCCAAGGAAAAAATGTACATAGATGAGGATAAAGATTAGAGCTGACAGACTAACATTTTTCCCCTGTTAACTTTATCATATCTTCAAAATATTCAGTGCCTATAATTTATTTGCATTTTCATTATCTCACTAGCTTAGGTGACATGCTCAACTTCCAGAGAAGTTAATGGAAATCTCAGTATTGACTTGAGAGGACCTTAGAACAGGTTCTAAATGACAAAGAATGAGACCAAATATGTGTGCATATTTATGAATTGAATAAAAATTTGATAATGAAATGTTCATACACGCTTCATTCCAGGCTGGCTGTGCACTCCTCTAAAGAAGCCCACAAGGGCCTTTCTTTTAGTGTTCTGTTAAATGCTGACCAAAAAGTCAATGAGATTTTGCTGGAATGAGGCATTTGGGATTTGGTCAGTATTCATGTGCACAAATCTTTAATATTTATTGCTAAGGATTGATGCTTACATGATGAAGAGGCACTTTGTGTGGAAGAAAAATGTATGACTTCCAGCTTGATCACAGCCATGCTCTCCATTTCTGATGCCATAAACCCTGACCAGCTGTGACTTTGTTCCTCAACAGGAACTCCAGGATGTTCTTATTGCTTCCAACCTGCCAATTTTTCCTACTTGAGTGAAAAGGAGACACTTGACTGTCAGTTTAACAACAGATTGCCTTATTAACACTAATGCAAAGCTCTTGCATATGAGCACAAGCACGAGGCAGCTGGTAGGGAAGCTAAATCCTTGCTCTCCAGGAGGCCAGATCTTCCAGGCTGAGCAGCTGCTGTCAGGTTATATCAATCATTGGCCCAAAATACCTTGACAGTGCCCTCTTGACTGTCTTTTTCAGAAGCAAAAATTGGATTAGATTTGACAAATGGATCTTTCCTATGGAAAGACTAGTGTCCTTTAGCCTGTGCAAGTACAGTTGGTTTGTCTGTATGATACATGATCAGATGACAATGGATTATGAATTTTCCCGCTTCATCTGGGAACAAATGAGCTATTTCCCTCTCTTGTCCTTCTAGAGTTACTCACTGAACATTTAATCAAACTACTTACATTTGCATCTTTTCACTTTTCTGACTTGGAGACTGTTTTGAACCACCCTTGATATCAGGACTTGATTTCACCCCTCTGGTTCTGTAGTGAATGCTGCAAAAGTGAATGTGTCTGTATTTCAGATATAACGTGCCATACAGGTGTGGAAGCATTTTCACACAATACCTAACTGGGGCTCACTGGGATGGAGAAGGTCACTTCTCAGCCTTGCTATTGCCTGAGGTAGATCATGTCTAAATTATCAGTACCTGGTTGTGGAATTCTCTATTGCATTGGCAAATGACTTTTAAAAATAGCGAGAGGCAACTGCTCTCAGACACTGAGCTTAGTTCCCTCTGTGCACACACTTCATCATACCTGGACCACATCCTGGTGCTGTGCTAATTTGGGCCCTCTTTAAATGACAGGAAACATGAGCTGTGCAATTTTGCTGGGGATTTGACTGCTGGGGTGAGGTTTAAGAGGTAGAGCCATTTTGGCTTCATAGCCGGGCATTCACCTGAGAGATGATGACTATTAGTTCTTCCCTCTTCAATATGAATTTTTATTGTGTTAACTTAGGTAATTGGTTGTACATGGTACTTTGTGCTAGAGACTTGTCTCTGCCCATCTTCAGCTGAATGCTTTCTTGCTAAAATTTGCACTGTTCTCTTCTCCTGACCTGAAGGAAAAGCCCCTCTGATTAGGCTTGTGAGAGAGAACAGTTCTGTTTGAACAGCCCTTACTGAAATACGGCCAAAGTTGTCCCATTCATAACCTCTTCTGGTGCTCCCCGTGTGTGAATATTGGTGCTACTCTTATCTTGTCCTTGTAGTTTTGTGCTTTCAACATGAGAACCAGTAGGGCAGATGACTTCTCTGATTGCTGTAATCTCATAGGTTCCAGAGAAATGAAGCAGTTGCTTGTTTATGTATCAAATATATACTTTTACTGGTCATTAAGTGTGCAATTAAGAACATGCTCTTGGGAAGGCTGGTGATCCATTGATGCTTGTGCCTTTAGTACACCCTGAACACCTCAGAATAGAAGTCTGTTCCCTAACAGGATTGGATGTTTTGTTTAAATATAAACTGAAGCTGTTACAAGTGGGACAATTTGAGAAATTATGAAGTAACCCTAGCTCTCAAACAAGCCTTTGATTGTCCTGTGGCCAAGGAGGAAAGAGCCTATGAGAAAAGGCACAGGTTTTATAGCCTGAAGTTTTCCCAACACAGAGAGCATGTTGGTTTTGGGGTCCAGGCAGACATGTGCCTGTGGGGATTGTGTTCTCTGCAAGCAAAATCGTGGCCTTTAGTGGGTTCAGTCTTCAGGAAATGCCACTGCAGTCCTGCATAAAGAGGCCATGCAAAGCCAGAGGGAATGTGCCAAAAAGGGTAAACCTAAAGCCATTCCTGCAATGGTTAGAGAATAGTCAGCACACTGAAATTTTTCCTTCTAGCCTTGGGAAATGAACCTTCAAACCATGAGCATCTCAACTGAACTGAAACACCAGAGTTCAGTAACAACTGCAACAGCCACATCACCAAAGTCTAAATGGAATCCACATCTTTCTGGAAGGAGATGGATCATTCTGACAGCTCTTCCCAGTGTCTGAATGCAATTACTTTCATATTTCCAAACAACCTAGGAGTCACTCTTGATCTGGCCCTTGTCATCATTTATGCTCCGGTTTGGGCACATTATTAAGGTGTATATTCAGCAGTTATTAAACCATGACCAACAGTACACAGAGTGAAATGTTTGTTGCTTTGGTAACCTGCTGAATCTCTTACAAACAGAGGCACAGCCCTCCTCAGAAGGTTATCCCTGCCACTTCAACAGGCAAAGTGGGACACCAGGGCATGTTCTGTGAACTGATTAATGTGAATAGCACCATATGACTTATGGTCACATCTACATTATCTTGCTCGAAAATCACCTTCCTCTGATGCAGAAGGACAGTGTTTCCCCCGTAGTTTATAGCTCTCATAAACAACTCCTACCAGAGTTGCTATCTTGTCCTGTCTCTCACCTTCCCTTTGTGCCTGTCTGTAAGAGGTGATGTGAAACTCTTTCTGTGAGGCTTCAGTGTGGACTAAGTTGCAAAATTCCAGGACTCTGCAGTGAAAGCATCAACCCTCTGCTGAGTCATCAGTGATGGCAGGTACTGGAGTTTTACAGACACACAGGGTCACTTTTGCTGACTTATTAATTTTAATTTAGCTGATTTTTATTTGTTCTGGTCACTGTTATTCAAGGTGCTAATATTTCTTGGATGTGAAGGGAAATAAGAGCAAGAGCAGCTCTCCTTATTAAAAATAGCAAAGGTGAACTTCAGAGAAATGTTTCTCTTTGACTTGCCTGTGCCTGTACTCTTTAGAGCAATCAGGATTCTACATGCTTATGGTCCTCAGTAATTTAAATTGTAATGCAGTTTGTGAACATCTCTGATGCTTTTGAAAATCAGAACATGCACCAACAGTCCTTTCTTTTTGGAGTATTGGATTGGATATGTTTAGATGCTTCTTGAAAAAGGTAACATAGTGATGTTTTTTTCTCTTTGGTTACTCTTTCATTGATACTTGTGTTTGTAGTTACTCAACTTATTTCAAAGCCTGTCAAACAGCTGAGTCGAAAAAGCAGTTGAGGTGATACGAGCTGACATGAAATTTCTGTTTGCACAGCCTTTTGTTGTCATTATCTGCTTTTGTTCAGCAGATGCATTTGGAGTTGAGACAGGCTTTGAGTTTCTCGCTGCGTCTGTCAAGTTTTCTGTCTGCTCTTCACTTTTTATGGTCTCCTTCCCTTCCAGACTCAGGGAATGACTTGTGCTGATGCCATGGGAGCTGGAATGTGTAAATTCCACTAGTGCTGATGGCATTTAGTCCTATGAATTCACAGAATCACAGAATTGATTGGGTTGGAAAAGACCTACGAGATCATCGAGTCCAACCCTTGGTCCATCTCTATT
>JAOXXN010000162.1:4139103-4152103 GCA_026770055.1 Myrmophylax atrothorax | reverse complement strand
TCTGTGGGATGGTGTGTGCCCACCCAGCTCTGCTGGATGGTGTGTGCAGAAGGGAGGGCAGCTTTGCTGCCATAATTAGTGCTGAGCAGCATTAATGGGGATGATTTAGGAGAGTTGTAACCATTGAGAGGTGAGACCAGTTCCGTGGAGAACAGTCCTGCTATCACTTGCCATAGACTGAAGAGCTGTTTTTTGGGCATAGTCCCTTTTGAGGTTATTGAGTTGACAGCCTGAGTTTATTTGGACTGTTACTTGTGACAGCAATGAAATGTGTCTCATCTGATCCAGATTCCTCTGTCAGTCCCAGCAGGCCATTGAGATGTGTCCCTGTTTTGCTTCCTTCACTCGCTTTTAAACAAAGTGTCAAACTTTCTTCCCAGCTGCAATGAACTATTATGAGAATAAATTCATACATTGAGAAGACTCCCAGATTCTGCAGTGATTTAGTCTATGTGGAAAAAGAAAGATCTGAATAGATGATACTCATCATTTCAGACATTATTAACAACATATTATGGAGACAGATGCTCTGGTTGGAACCAGCTTTGGAATGTGACATTTTTTCGAGCATTGTTTCTTGTCCTGCCTGTACTGACCCTTGAAATGCATTTTTCTGAATAAATTTAATCCTGTTTATTGGAATGCCGTTTATTTCTGCTGATGAACTAAAAGTAAGCAAATTTGATCTGAAATGTAGGAATGGAAGCTAAAAATATATACAAAAATTCCAGAGCTTGAATTTGGCCAGTGAAGATAAATTTCCATCCTAGAAAGCCAAGTAGCTGGGGAGGATGATGTCTACATGGAGAGCTGCATATCCAGGAATTTCAGTATTCACTCCTTCAGTATGTTCCAAGTCAGCATTTAATGCTGCATCAGGAGGTATTTTTTAGGAATTAAAAGCCCTTTGTACAGTGGGCTCTGTGGATCTGATGCACAGCAGAGCTGCAGCAAGGGGAGATGGGTAAGAACATCCCCTCCCTATGTGTGATATGAAGCTGCTTTGCAAAATTTGGCTCTGCTGCTGCTGTCATCTTTCTGCTGTGACAACATGGGGAAAATCTTCCCTCTGCACTCCCAAGGCTGAGGATCTCCTTATGCTGATGGCTTTTCTCTGTATTTATCTTTTCAGTGTAAACAGGAAGGCTCCCTATTCTCTAAGCAGGGGAGATGACTATTTAATGAAAAAGCAACTGTGACTTTATTGATGATAGAATGATGCCATCTCCAGGGTGCCTCTGTCCAGCCATACTTTTATATTTGAGAAAATAGACCTCCTCAGACTCATCACAGCAGAAATGAATGCAAGATTATCTGTGGAGAATGAAAATTTGGGGCAGGTTTGGAGAGCTGTTGAGATGCCTGACAGGTAGTGATTTTAAACAAGCCATATCAAATAAAGCAATTTATGTCTCATGAACAAGTGTTTCAAATACTCTGAGTGTGACTACTTGGGTGCTTGTACCATTCATTTTGGGTGTATTCATGGAGCACAGGAATGTTTTATAGCACATAATGGAAGAAGACTAGAGATTGAGGTGTGGTTACTATTTCTAATCTGTCTTTAGGTAGCTATAGTCTTTTTTTTGAGTAATTCTTATGTACAACATGCCAAACCCCAAATTTGTGTACTCTGTTCTCAGGTATTTATATGACTTAGTCACAGATGACTTGATAAACAGAAGTTTTGTTACTTTTTATTATTGTATGCAGTTCCTGGAGGGAAGAACCACCTCTAACCCCAACTCCTTTAATCTTGCATGACTGCAAGGTGGCCCCTCTTCTTTTACTTTAAGAACTAATCCCTGGATTAGTATATTTAACTAATTTAGAGTACTGATCAATAGTTGTCCACTTACTCATTTTATTACTTCACAATTGATAATTGAATAATTAGCAATTTAGTAATATCTTGAGTTTTATGTTACTTAACCCATGAAACATCTTTATCTCCATTGTAAATGGTTAATGTGGTAGTTTTGACAATTGTGTTTGATTTTATTTTTTTGTTCTAATTCCTTCTGGCTACTTCTGTTAATCTGTGCATGAAACCTTTTTGATATCCAGTGATTCCTGTTCCAGTCGCAGTGTATCTTAGAGCTAATTTTCCTAGAGGAAGTGAAGCCTGATGTTGCACCTTGTAATGGGTGGTCTTGAGGGTGCTTGAGCTCCTCAGCTCTGCACATCCCTGGCACAGCCTCCAAGTGCTCACCTTGAGACTTCATATCTTGCTCTTGAGCTGCTGAGCAGGAGGTTCAGCTCTGCCTGTTTAGTCTTGAGCATAACTGAGGTCCTTCAAACCAGGGCAACGCAGAGTAACTTCACCTCTGTGGAATTCCTGCTCGTTGTTTGACCTTTAGTAGTTGCTTTGCTTGGAGACGGTGGGTGAAATTTCACAGAGCTACATAGAAACAAACACTTATTTCCATCACCACTGAATATTTGGTGTGCAGGTGGTGTGTGGCACAGCAGGCAGGAGTTGATCTCTGCCAACTGACTTGCTTTGAAGCTCCGGCCACGCTCATTGCTCTGCTTTCCCAGCTTACATAAGGCTGGGGGAAGCTTCTCCAGTCCCAAATTCAGGATGCGTTCTCTGTTCCAAGTGTCAGCAGAAACGGCCTCAAGTACTCGGACTGATGAGGAAGAACTGAAAACCAGTGCAAAGTGCTTTGTTTATCAAAGAAGTCTTTTTTTGCTCATATTTGCATGCACAAAACTCTAAAATGTCATAATTCAAGTGGCAATTAAGGCAACATGCAAATTGGGTGATTCTGCATGCAGCTGGCCAGTTGTGCATGCACAATTACCCAAATTACAAATGCAATCACAAATAAAGCCTGTAAATGCTCCTCAGCAGTGCAAAAATTGTCTCGATTTTGTATCACAGGAAGATTTCTGGATAAAGCTGCAATAAACTTTAAGTTGTGGATTTTTTCTTTTGTCATGGTCAGGAAGTTTCTTGATAGTGAGGGTGTCATTTAAAATTGGAAGCTATTGGTGTCTTGTGTGCTTTTGAACAGTGAGATACAGTTATAGATCAGAATTTTCCTTTCATTGTGGGTTGTGTGTTCCTTTGTGTTACCAGGTACTTCATCAGCATTTTAATGAAATGGATAAGGTGGGATATCTATTGAACAAGTGAGTTAACTACTGAATTTAACCTATTCCCTACTGATGCTCAATAGTTATGCCTGTTATTTGCCTTCTTAAGTTGGGAAAGGCCAAACTCTTTTGGGAGTCTCTTGTGTGTCTTGAGTTGCTGCCTCAAAGTGTGTGAGCTTGAGATGAGGACTGAGGCTGAACAAGGCTTTTACAACAAACACAGTGTGAAAAAAAATGTATTTTCTGTGTTAATGTGGTATAACTTTTTCTCCATGTCAGTCTTAGAACTAAAAAATGTGCATCCCCCAAAGTTCCAAGCCCATAATAAACCACAAGAAGAACAGGAAAGGGCCTTTGAGAGGTGAGATACTCTCTGTAGCAGCATGCAAAGAAGTCCTGGGGAACCTGGAGTTTCTCCAAGGCAGAAAAGTGGCCAGAGGGAGCCTTGTAGAGCTGGTTCTTGTGGGGAGAAAGTGTAACTAAGAGCTTGAAAACACTCTCAGAAAACACTTGGTATAGAAGCAGTTGCTCACCTTGCTCTTCCAACAAAAAAGAATTAGGCTTTGTAGTATTGGAAAGGATGTTTTTCTGATAATGAACTAGCTACAATTCAGCAATTTTCAGTTATGTAGATATGAAATTTATATTCAATTTTAATATTACAAATTACTCATCTCTATCCCTTGTTCCCTTACCAGAACAATGGAAAAAACATAGAACTGTAATACATACAACTGAGTGAATAAGAACCATCTCCTTCCCTTCCATCAGTTTCCTGATTGAACTATTTTACAGGGATAAGTAAACACAAAATAATGAATGAGTTTTAAAATTATACTGTCTGAACAGGCTGATCTTGAGATGAAAAGCAGAATGGCTGCAGGCTGGTGATGGGGTTGGTGAGCAGATGGGGAGGCTGCTTTGCAGGGGACTAACATGAGATGTAAGTGTGTGTAGGGATGGGTGTCCCAAGGACACCTGAACACCCCACAACTCCTCTCGGTGCTAGGGCAGGGGAAGGAAACAAACTCACGGAATTTTCTCTTTGGGGCAAGCCTTCCTAGAGTTAATGAACATCTCCTGGGGCAAGCACATCCCAACTCACAGATGTGCAACTTCAGAAATTATCAGCTTGAGCATCTCGGCTAAAATTAATTAGCTGAAATGATCATTGCTGTGTGCACTGACAGAGTCCCCCCTGACTGAGTGGAGAGGATCACGTTGCTAATGAAGACAGAATGCCTGGCAGTTCCCAGGCAGCAGTGCGTGTCTTCTGAGCTGTTCTGGAGTGCCAAGTGTGAGCTCCAAGATCTGGGACAGAGGCAAAACATCCCTCAAGGATACAGCCCTCGCTTTGCTGGACACATTTATATATAGGTCACCCTAACAGTCAGGGAATCAAGCCAACTAAAGACTTCTTTCTTTACGAAGTTGTTATAGTGGATTCACATTTAGAGAAATTCTCCTTCAGCTCTACCTCAGGAGTCAGTTTTAATTCTTCTGTGCCAGGGCACAGTCTGATGCAGTTGCTACTTTAAAACATTTATAATCCAAATGGTCCTGACTGAGTAGATGATCTGTGTTTAAATAATAAGAAAATATCATGTGAGAGATGGAGTGGGAGGATGGGATATCTTGGCCTTGAGGTAAATATCCATAGGGACATTGGCCATCAATTCTTCCCTCCCTCTCAAACTTCTCATTTTTAAGCACTCCAGCTTCATAATCAACCTTCTTTAATAAACATTCAAATCTTGCTTACTCCTTTATGTATTATTATAAAATTATATATGATACTATATATATTATATTTTAAAGTAATCTGGACAAATCCAGCGGCTTTAGTGCAAAACAAGAGTACAACAAATAGCTTTTGGGGACAATATCCTCCTTATAAAGTCAGAAATATGAACATTAAATGTTATAACTCTAAGTAGTGGGGGTAAAAAAGGTGGAATGAACATCAGTAAACAAATATCTGAAGAGATTAATTTCTTCATCAGAAGGCTGATTTGAACCCCTCAGCCTGATGTGCACAAGGACAATGTCTATCCCAACCACAACTCCTCGAGTGAGAGTAGCTCAGTAGCATTAGATTGATTGCCTCTAAGTGTTATCTCCTGTTCATAAAAGGGAAATTGCTCTTTCTCATTCTTTTTTGGCACCAGATTTAACCTTGTTCTGCCTAAAATATGATTTCTTAATGCATGCAATTTTAAAGTATTTGGACTAACTCTGAAGCAGCTAAAAATGTATATTGGTGGTAAATGTGATTATAAAAGGATCTTTAATAGACTCTAAATGATACTTTGTTAAGGCCCCAGAGCGACTCCAGCCTGGGAGTTTGGGGCTGGAACTGTGCAGCTCTTCCTCCTGACCCTCCTGCAGCGATCCCAGGCCCTGATTTGTGAGCCCCTTCAGTAGCTCTGCTGTCTCTGATGGCTGCAGAACCTGCCCATGCTTGTTTTATCCACCCAGTTCATAAATTCCAGACTTTTTGGAGTGTTGGTAGGACAGGCAGTGGGCTGGATCCTGGTCCATCAGCTCACCAGACTCTATCCCTTCCATGAGTGCAAAGAGCTGATGTAAGAGCAGACCTGGTGCTGCTCATGGAGCCACCAGCCTGACTGTCCCCCGCGCTGGTGTGGCCACTGCAGACCTTCTCCATTAATCTGGCAGGTGAACAGCAAGGGAGATGTTCTCTCTTAGGTGGTATTTCACCTTCCAGCAGGCTCCTGTAAGACCAGCACACTGTTCTTTAGTAGGCCATTCACTTTATAGCAATTTAAACATGGTCTAAAAAGTAATAAGGCTTTATTTCTTCAGCTAGAACTTTTTTGGCCGTTTCATTGACCTGAGCAATTCCCTCAGTAGAACAGTTAATTTTCAAAAGCCACTTACAGCACAATGGTTTGCCAAATGATCACATCTCCAGCAAGACATTTGTCACTGACTAATAATACTAACACAGCCTCGTGCACAGCATTTTGTCACCCTTCCCCATTCAATGTTATGCTTCCTGTGTAGATGGAAACTTGTCCTTGCTGCACATCTTTGCAGTGGCTGATGTTTCTGTGAGTTGTCCGAGTGCAAATCCCTGAACAAGTTTTTATGGTGGCAAAATGTTGCCTGTGTATTGTAGGTGTGTATAGCCCAGGCAGTAAGTTTGCCTCGTGGTTTTGGACAAAAGGATCCTGTATGTTTGTAGGGAGTTGCTTTCCAGTGTACAAAGCAGCATATTTAACAAGTGTGGGTGAGAGTCCAATGCTCTGAATTAATCAGAGGCTGAGATCAACCTCCCTGGGCCAGTGCAGAAAATAAAGGTTCCCTCTAGATGTCAAAAAATAAATTATGTCAGTGAAACTATTATGTTTCTGTAGTTCTGGCTAACTGTTGCAAATACAATTTCAAAGATCATTTCAGAGGGCTTATTGGGTTTGCTTCTGAAGCAGTGTGTCATTGCAAAGACAAAACAAAAATCCCAACGACATTAGAGCTGCTTTAATTGTCTCCTAATGTGGGGTGTTACCAGAAGTAGAAACATGATGAGAATGATACAGGTTATTTAAAATAGTATCTTTTTTCATTAGTGTTATTGTGTTCCCTTGAATGATTCTTGCATTCAGACAAAAATGGAACTGGCTCTTGGTATAATCTTGTTAGGAGTCAAGTGACCTGTCAGTTCATAACAAACATGTTTATTGTCTTTGTTTTCTCTCCACCTCCAACATTTAGTTGGCTTCTGAAACGACCTCAAGTTTACTTAGGTTTGAAATTACCTTGCAATCTACAAACTGGAGCATTGTGAGCTAAAAAAGCCAGAAATGCTTTGGTATAAATGTCTAAATAATATTAACGTTATTAATGGCATGCCAATGAGTTTATGCAAAAATCACAGACAGATGGTTTCTTTTTACCTGTGCCATTAAGCAAGGGAATATGATATGAAAGAATGGCTTTGAAATGCTTTTTAGACTGTACCAGCTCTGAGAATAATTCAGGCAATGCCTGAGCTGTCACAGGTGTTGGAACACTGGTGGAGTTAATGACCACTGGGGCCAGGGAGAAATTGCAGGAGCAATGAATCTGCATTCTGCTCTTCAGCTTATTGAAATTGCATCTTTTTGTTTCATTTTCTTTCTTTTTAAATGCCAAACTACTTAAGGCTTATGAACTTTCATAGACTTGCAGAGGATGTCAAGAGGGAACAGTCTTGGCTGTGCTCCTGCCATCCTTCTGCCCCTTCCCCTTTGCACCCTCACCTGAGTCGCTTGGGAAGAGTTTGGGGGCAGAATTTAACCCTTTGTAAGGATCTGTATAAAGACAAGTACAGGCCATAATTTTACTTGGTGTTGGAGTGGCCTTGAGTGAAGGTGCTTTCCTGACTAACTACAGGAGAAATGAGGGTTCCTGAGCTTTTAAAAGAATTATTTAATAACAATTATTAATATTTCCCTGAGACCCCATCATACTAAATGTGATGCTGAGCAATGAGGACACTTCCTTGGAGAGTTTTCCAAGTTAATTGCTCCTAGGCAGCTGTGTTGGGAGTTTTCTCTTGGGGTCCTTGGCAGAGGCTGATGAGAAGGGTCTCTGCTGATTTTGCTGCTGTTTATGGATACAGGTATTTTGGAGATGGAATGCACCATTAGTATGGTAAAAGGCTGCCTTAGGAGTTTCTCTGAAGGGAAATATTACATGAGCTCTGGGTTTTTTTCATCAAAAAACCTGAAAAGCCTTTCATTCCATCCAACTAAAACTTTCTTCTGTTCCCCAAAACAGAGCTATGCTGCAAGCTCCATGTGGCAGAGACCCTTTCACATGTCTTTATTTTAAATTTGAGTTCAAGTGAATGCAAAAGTATAAATAGCTCCATAATTTATGCAAAAGAATAAGTAACTTGGGATCCCTATAGAAGATGGAGAACTTAGACAAAGTAATGAAAATGTTTTGGTGAAAATATTCTCTTCCCCCTGTGAAACCAGCCTGCAGAAATGAGGATTGGTTTCCACTGCTAATGTGGAATGTTGGCTTCATTGCCTCCTGTTGCAACTTCAGCATTATTTAAATTTGGAGGGGAAAGGTTTTCATTTACTGTTTCTGAGTGCAATACACAAATCAAGTGGTTAGACAAGCCTGGAGAAAAGCACATCTAATTCCAGAGACAAACGGGAACGCTGCAGATGCTGAGTGGTGCTGTGTAGGCACTTT
Source organism: Myrmophylax atrothorax (assembly GCA_026770055.1). Taxonomy (NCBI): domain Eukaryota; kingdom Metazoa; phylum Chordata; class Aves; order Passeriformes; family Thamnophilidae; genus Myrmophylax; species Myrmophylax atrothorax. The sequence continues at coordinate 4,143,790 of JAOXXN010000162.1, read as the reverse complement.
GTGATGTCATCTGACATCACTTCTGTTTTGCCCCTTAAATGTCAGGCTGTATGTTATGAGAGAAAAAACAATTTGTTCATATGAAAGTGGCTCGGCTCAGTCCTTCAGTGATGCTGACATTGAACTGTTCAGTTTTCAATTAAGTGGAATTATGCCCAGTTACAGAATTACTCAGAAAAGTTTTTAAATGGGCTCTTTAGCAATAGCAGTGCAAGAGAAATGTCCCCTGTTCCTTATGCTCTGGAGAAGCAGAAACATGAGATGGGCAGAGCCTCTTCTTCCCAGACACAGATTAATTTTGTTTCTTCTGCATCTTTTCCTATTATCTATTTACATCTATTCTTTTAGGCAGGACACTTGTGATAGAAAGGTTGCACCTACTGGGCAGCTGGTTGTAAATATTGTTCTGCTACCCCTGGGCCTGAAGGTTTTCAGACTTTTGGGCTTCTGGTTTGCCTCCTGCCTCTCCCACACCCTGTAAACCTTTGGCCCTTTCTCAATCCAGTGGGAACAAACTGTGAGGGCGATGAGTCTCTGCTGCTGCAGCCTCCCTGCCCTCTGGTGTGGCAGGAAGGAGCTGCTGCCTCTGCCTGCCCTGAATCTCCCTGTACCTGGAACAAAATGTTCCTGTATCTGGATTCCCACAGGAAAAAACCCCAAACTCTGATTCTCCCCATCTACCCTGCTGCTTGCTTCCCCTTTCCCAGTTCCAATGTTCCCCTTGGATTTTTCAAGGCTGCATTTTCCCATGTTGAAAGAGATGTTCCCAGATGGAAACCTCCGAGGGAGGTCTGAGCCTGCACAGCAGCAGTTCATTTGTATCAGTGGCGAAGGAATAAACAAAAATCTGTCCGGGACCAACATTTTCCCAAATCTGATCAATTCTTATTTCAAATGCAACTTACCAAGTGCAATTCTAATTCTGTTGTAATGAATGATAGTTATTTCCACAGTATCTGCTATTGCATGGCATGAAGTTGATTCTTTTGTATAGAACTTCAACACAGGGAAACTTATGTGATATTTTTAGCCCAAAATCCCCTGTATCTTTGCAGCTGTGATTCCAGAGCAATGATGTTTAAAGTCACAGGTCACAGTGCAACTGGGTCCAGATGCCTCCCATGAGTGTTGCGAGAGGAATGGTGGCTTTTAGCCTTTGAGTGAGCTGAAAGTCTGCATTATTTATTTTCAGCAAGGCTCCATCCTTTGGAGATGAGTCACTGGCATTTGTGCCCAGCCCCAGCACGCTGGCAGAATCAGTGGCATTGTCTTGAGTGCAAAGGAAAACATTTTCAGATTTAAAGGATAAATGGTTATGTGCAGCAGTAATCAGTTGTTGCAAACATTATTCTAAATCAAACTGATTAATGATTACATTCTGATGGGTTCTATTTGGACACAAATCTGGATGTTATGATTTTGGCAGCAAGCAAAGACCATGTGTTTTGACTGCTTGGTTTGGTTCAGAAATCGATGCTCCCTTTTGATCAGTTCCTGTAAAGAGCTGACTTTGCTTTCTGAGTGCCTGAACAACAGATGCAAAGCAACTTTATAGAGGCCAGGTATTAAAATTGGCAAGACCTGAGATTTATGTCCACAAGAGAGTAGGTCTCTTTAGACCTACTGACAGTTTTGTAGGGGGTTGTTTATCTTGGAGATGTTTGGGCTATTTTACCTGAATATTCTTCTCTTGAGTGAGCTCACCCAGGCTCTAGTCAAAAATAGTTGGAAAAGTAAGTATTGATGTGCAGTGTGGACATTGCAGGGGGGCAGACTCGTTTTCCATACTCATGCAATTCAGGTGGAGTCTCCTGAGGGCTGAGAAGTTGAAGAGCAAAAATAAAATGTAAACCAACCTTCTGAACATCTTTACTACTAAGCAGGAAAGTTTTCTGTTCTGGTTCATGAGTCAGAACACGATGCATGTTTGTAAATCCAGCAGAATGAAGTGCAAGTTCTCTGGATGTAATGGCTTGATTTTATTTATTTATTTATTTTCCACCTTTGGATGTTTCTTTGCTCCAGAGCTGGTGACATAGAAAAGATTGGGCTTCACTTATTTTTATTATTTTCTTTCATTTTTATGTAATTTATTATTTTTAGTGGTATCTTCTGCATTGCAGCTCAGTTATCTTTAATATCAGATGTTTGTCAAAATTTCATGTTACCTTCTGGTCTTTTCCCTTCTGTGAACTCGATGAACCACAGCAGATGAGCATCCAAATTTGGCTATAGATTGAATTCCTATGCATCTCTTAAAGATCTGGGATTCATTCTGAGGAATATGGGCAACTGTAAATTACCTGTTTCTCAGCCAAACCACACTTGCATCTCCCATGTTCTTACACTTCAGGTATCAATGAACACTCCCATTCCACCTCCTTCCCAGCAGTGATTTTATCCTGACTATGTTGCTCTTGGAAATAAAGCGTTTAAGAAACAAGTTGAGTTTCATTATGACTGTTTTCAGTAAATAAAGATAAAAATACATACCTTTTAAAAGCAGTTGTCAGTTTTGTGGCTGCAATAAAACCCAAGGAATTTGATTTCTCTGAATAAAAGAATGTGGCTTTTATCAATTACAGGAGCCGTTGGGTCAGACTAAGTGTATTCATATATACAGAAACACAACCAGAGTCTCATAAGTGCCCCTTTTTTGGGTGCTTCATTGCATACATCTCATCTTATTTTAGTCTCCGGCTGTCTGTGTATCTGACCTGGTTTTCCTGGCTATTTGAATGGTCAATGAAGAGGATTAGGTACTTTTTGGACTCTAATCTTTACCTTGTATATCATCTTAAACCAGATCTGAATATTCAGATTACAGAAATATCTCACTTTCCGTGGCTCTAACAATGTGTAAATCACGTTTAGGATGTGAATTTTTGCACAGCTGCTGCATCCTGGAATGTCCAACAGATGTTTGTTAGTTCAAGACTGAGATTCAGCAGCCACTGAAACCGGTGGTGCTTTCCAGGAAACATCCCCGTGGTTTCATATTGAACCTCTGCAGGGTTTTACCACAATGCTTTATCTGAATCAATAACCAGTGTGCAAGGCTGATCTGGGCTTCAGGAACACAGCTTGGATGTCGAAGCTACACCAAATCAAAGACCTTCTTGATAAAGTTCAGGCTGGATTTCCATGAAAACCTTTGGTTTTGAAGATAGCAGATTAGAGCTCTTGGATGCTCCCAATGAAGTCTTTATCCATTAGGAATAGGATGTTTATGTAGCAGTTTTTTCGGTGGGGATTCAAGAATCAAACTCTTCCTTCAGCCCTCCTTGAAAGAAAAATTCAATATTGTAGCAGAAAGTCTGATTTGGCTTTCACAGGTGACTGCTGACTATGCCTATCTCGGTGCAGTTCTTTTTTCAGTCTGTTTTATTCTTCTTTAGACATATTGCAGTTAAATTCTCTAATGAACTATTCAGCTGTGTCTGAGAGCACAGCTGTTAATCCAGAATTTTTTAGCAATTAATCAGGAGTATTTCTGCTACACCAACGTGCCTGTGAGGTGTAGCCAGCTCTGTGAATCAAAGTGACCTGTACAAATGTGCTCTTCAGCATGTGGAATGTGGGCAAATCCACCACTCACCTTGTACACACAGAGTTTCACCTTCAAAAGCAATCTTTGGATGGGCTTTTTAAACACTTTTTCTGAGAAAATTAGATGGTATATGTCTGAAACAATCTTACCCCTCAATGTAAGTCAAAGTTAAGCCTACCTACATTAATAAATGTATTTCTTTTTTCCTCTCTTTGTTTTCCCCCCACCTTTTTCTTCCCTTCTTTTTAACATACACCATTATCTACTACACCAGGGAGTAAAATAAGTTAAGTAAAAGGAAATCATAGTTAAAATCAAAACTCAAGAATTAGCTTTCACTTGGGGGGGGGGAATTATTGAGCACAATGCAAAATACATTTCAGCGAACAAAATAATGAGATACTTATGAAAAATACAATCATTTTAGAAAACCTTGTATACAGTGAGTAATAATCAGTTCCCCATAATGTTAACCAGAAGGAGCACTTAAATTTTTTGACATCCCTAATCACGGAGCCTGGGGAGTGCTACAGAACATTTGCATTAAATTACTCCTCATTTTCCCAGCCCTGTCTGCCCCTTCCATAGGTTTTGCTGCCAGGATTTGTGAATTTGGCAGAAGCCTACAGACTTCCTAACTAATATTGTTGTCTCCTGCCAGGAATATCAGGGCAAGGTGCATTAGGTGCTGCATGCCAACTAAGGGCTGATGGAAACCGTGCTGATTTTCAGATGTGGCACCCAAGAGTTACCCTTTGTGTGGGATTACTGAGAAGATACTCATGGACATCCCTTCTGGTGTGCTGTGTGTTCCCCCTGGAGCTCAGGTGGGCTCCTCAAGGAGGAGGTGAGCCTGCAGCTTCCACAATGGCAGCAGGGGTGGAGCAGTTCTGCCCCTGGAAGGTGTATGTGATGGCATTGGGCTGCCTTTCCTTAGGTTATCCTGCAGGGAAGGCTGCCTGGCATGTGCTGCCTTTCCTTAGGTTATCCTGCAGGGAAGGCTGCCTGGCATGTGCTGCCTTTCCTTAGGTTATCCTGCAGGGAAGGCTGCCTGGCATGTGCTGCCTTTCCTTAGGTTATCCTGCAGGGAAGGCTGCCTGGCATGTGCTGCCTTTCCTTAGGTTATCCTGCAGGGAA
>JAOXXN010000162.1:4102057-4113416 GCA_026770055.1 Myrmophylax atrothorax | reverse complement strand
GTATTTCATATCATCTGACATCATCAAGAAGTGTTAAAGAGTATAAAAAGAGAGAGAGGAAGAGCTTCGGTCTCTGCCTCAGCCCCCGGCAGGACATGCTGCCCTGACTCCTGAGATCAGGCCTTGCCGCCATCCACATTGTGTTTATCTAGGGAGGGGAACATTTCCTTGTTAATTTTCTCTTTTCTCTTGCTGGGAGGTTTCTCAAGAAGAGTTTTTGCAATGTTTTCTGGGGTTTGAGTGGGGAATGAGAAAAACAAACCTTTAGAAATGGCACTTTGAAAGGGCCAGGTTTTACATTACACACAAGTCCCCTTTGCAGGCCCTTGCATGTTTCTGTCCCCGTTACCCACGAGTGCTGTAATTTAGCGGTTGCTTTGCAATGGGAGCCTTACCAGGGCTGGGGAAATTAATAGAGCAAATATGCAAAGCAGGCCTATGGCTGTGATTGTTTTTGTAGTCCTCAGTAAGCCAAGGAGCTCCTTAATTCTCTTCTGAAGTGCAATAAAAGTCTTTTTCTTTTTTTTCTTTTTCAATTTAAACAAGGGCCTGCTGTACATGGCATTGCTGGCATCTCCCTTGTAATTAAATATGTTATGGATGGTTCTTGCATATTTATTACTTCTACATATGGCAATGTTAATTATATTTTATATTTACTGATGAGAAAAAGGAAGAGATGCACAGACTGAGGGTACAGAATTTTGTCTTATTTCTTGTGCTGATTTGTGGCAATTCTTATCAAAGCCTACTTATAAATGACCATAAACAGTCCAGTTGTGTGTGCATATCTTCCTTCCCAGCAGTTGCACTGGCATTTAGTTGCTATTAGTTTTTCTCTCATGCTGGACAGGCTGAACTGGCTTTTAGTTATTAGTTATTTATTTATCATTGCATCTCATTTAATAGCAACTTCCAGATTTTGTCCATTTTATTGTCCCAATTTTTTCATTTATTCTTTTTCTAACTTTGACTTTTTGTTTTTCCTCCTCAGACCCCTTTGTCTCCTTATAACTTGTGTTTTCTATGGCCACAAACGAGATCAGGCATTGGTTTTCTACTTTGGGTCTGCACAATTTTTTTCTCTGAGTGTAGTTTCCTTAAACCAGATGCTCTTTTGATGCAGTGGGAGAGGATCCATAAAGTCACTTTCTGGGAACAGTAGAAGGTCTGTCCACACAATTATTACTTTAGGAAGCAATTGTTTTATTGGTTTGGTTGGGGTTTTTTGAGTGGGGTTGGGGTGTTGGTGTTTGGGTTTTTTTTCTTTCTTATTGCCTTTTTTTAGTTTACACTCAGGACTATCTTTGCAATCAAACAGAGAAGATCATCAAGATGGCTACATTCGTGATGAAGTGCAAATTGACAGCATTTAATTACAGGTTTTACACCTGTCAGGAACCCTCGTGGCCATGAAATGCTTCTCCATCAGAAAGGTTGTGTTTGGTAGGGCTGACAGGTCACTGGCAGGGACAGGGCTCTGTCATGCTGGGCTGATAGAAAGTTCCTAATCAGCCTCATCAAATGTGGAAATGTAATTGTGTTACATTAATCACGTTTATACTTAACATACATCGGTCTTGGCTTTTGGGAGTATTTTTAATTGACAGTGAATCAAATAGTGCACTTGAAAAATGGAGACAATTACCATAAAGCAGGAGGTGATGTGTTGTGCATGCTAAACTAGGCAGTACTTTGCCAGTGCTTTAAATGTCAACACAAAGGAAGTTTTGACCCTCACTTTGAAAAGCTTTAATTTGAATGTTAATTAATGCCTGACCTCTTCTGTCTCTTACGTGATAGATTGCATGTTCAGAGCTTGGGCTGCTCCAGGATCAAGGCTTGGTCTGTCTGCTTTTGGGTACTTTTTTTTTTTGTTCTGGGCCTTTTAACAAAGACTTTTCTATTCAACCATACTGAAAATTGTTCTTTACTCATATGATGTGAAATACATTAGACTGCTTATTAGTGCTTAAAAGCAGTTCTGTTGTCTAGCAAAGCTGTGGCCTCCAAGATTTCCTTTGTCCCAAGTGAATAAAACCTGTGGCAAGATCAGAGAAGTGTCCTGTGTGTGCCACTGATCACACTGACAACAAAACCTTTCCTGTTGATTCTGACATGATGCCATGTGAGATCTGTGATTTATCACCCCACTCCTCCCACTGATTCCATGCCATGTGCCTGCACAGTTGGCCTCTTCCCATGGCTCTGTCATGCTCCCAGTGGTCCTGCTGCTCCCCTTGCTCGTTCTGATCCGTGCTCAGTGTGTTATCACACACTTTTCATTCATGTCCCCCCTCCACTCCATCCCCAGCTCACAGAGAGCCAATGTGGCAACCTAATTCAGACTCTGTGATCTGCCAAACCCTCTGTGGAGTTGTAACATGAGCTTTAGATGCCAGTGTTAACTCTTCATGCTGAATATTGCAGGGTTTGGGTAATTGGAGCAGCAGATTGTAGTTTTAGCTTGAAAAAGAACATGTTGAAGTGAGGTAAGATTTTAAGCTTAGTAATTTCTTGCAGGGAAAACTGTCTAGACTTCTGGGTAATAGCTAGATAACTGGATTTTTCACCTCTTCAGGTGTATGTGTCTGTAGTGTGTCCTTGTTGAAGCAGAGCTGTGGCTGTTCCAAATAAAGGAGTCTTCAATGCATTTTGAATTTTACCAACATCTTAAAATTACTTTCAATTCACATAATCACTCTCTATGTTAAGAATGTGTTTCAGAAAATGTGGAAAAATGACTTGGTTCCTGTTCCTTGGCATGTGGTAACAGGTTCTATAGAAAGGCATCTCACCTTTCCTACCCAGAGAGGGGAATGCTTGTGATACTCTAAAATGTATCTTAATAGGCTCATATGTATGCATAGAATTTGAATTTGAATACCAGAGCTTCAGTTCTGACACTTGAGCACATGATTAAGACCAGGCATCTGGGAATCTTATTCCATGTGGACAGAAATATTGGTCAGGATTTGAAGCCACATGTCTTAATCCCACTGCTCCCATTGAAATGGCTGTAGGAAGCCAAACTCCTGCTGCTAAAATTCCAGGGAATCTCTGGGGATATGCAAAATGGCTGCAAAACTGTGGAATTAAGTTTTAAAGTGGGAAATGGAGAACTTGGCAAAATATTCTTGGAGGCAGAGTGAGGAAGATCCTTTGGCACTGAAATACCTAAGGCATTACCTTTTAATTGAAGTTTGGTGCAGGACTCTTACATGGAGAGAGAAAATTGTCTGCATGTGTGTTGCAAATACATATTGTGACTAAATAATGTCTCTGAATCGACATATGCAGATCGATGGTGCAGCATAACAATATCAACTCATCTGTTAAACTGCTTTCACACATGATTAAATCAAAACAAACCAGCAAAAATAGTTGTTAGGTTCCAGGTGGTCAGACAGTTCTGTTCCAAACTGTGTCAGCTTATTAACAGAACCCAGTGGGGAATGAGTCAAAAATAGACTGCTTGATTTTTGTGCACATACATTTAATTAAACTAGTTTTTGGGAAGGTGGGATGTTAGACTGAGCAGAGTGAAAGAATTATTTAGTCTCTGAAGAATATCTTCGGGGCTAAGTCAAAATCTCACAGGGATATGCAGTTCAGCACTTGTGTAGTAACTTGTGGAGTGTTGGTGAAACCTCCTCTTGGCATTGTAATTCCAAGGTGGAGGAAATGAAGATCTCAACTCCAAGTGTCTTGTCTGTTTTGTTGAGAAAAGCCACCCAACCCTGTTAGAAAACAACCCAACCCAACCCACAAATGAGAAGCGAGTGAGAATCTGTGCAGTGACAGTGAATGCTCTTTTAGTGGCTTGGTCTGGGTTTAGGAAGACGAAAGCAGCAGATTATTTGGTTTGAGATTTAATTTGTTTCTGGAGGCCTTCCAAGAGCCATAATATTTCCCAGATAATACTTCTCTGAAATCCGTGTGGGCTTGGGTTGGCTGAGACGTGCCAGCTGTTCTCCTAATAATCCAAATCAATGGCCAACTGCTCAGCATTAGCAGGTTGGGTCTCCTGCTCAGTGCAGTGCAGACCTTGTATTGATAATGTCCCAGGTGCTTCAGGGGGAGACTTCTCTGTTCATTTGCAGTTGGCAATTTCAGAATCAAAAAAATCAGATTAACTGAGCTATTGTTTCTGAACCAATTACCAATGCAGGCTGTGATGCAGCTCCTTCTCTGCAGGTGTGTGGACATGTTGGGAGGCCAAAATCTGTGTCTTAGGAAAATGCAGGTGACTTAACATGGGACAAACCCCACAAGAAAATATTCTGACACTGCTTATGGTTGACAAAAATTTAACACTGAGGTCAGGCTGAAGAGGCTGCAACACCAGCCCGGCTTTGTAGGGAGGAAACTCTCCATATCTGTCAAGGAGATGCAACACAAATTGCCACATGGGGAGATGTTAATGCATTTCTGCAGTACATTGTTGGGGATGTTCACAGGCTGCCTTTCTGCCAGAACTTTTCATTTCAGGGTCTTAGGAAAGCACCATCCAAAAGAAGCATGGCTGGCTAACCTTTTCCTTCCCATTTCAAAGTGCAGTGTGGGCATTTAGTAAGAATTAATGGGAGAATGGGAGGTTAAATCTTCCCTTAAACATGAAATCTTATTTAAGTTAATGATATCTTAAAGCATGCAAGTATTCTTGAAAAAAATTGTAGCTGTAGTTCACAATTAATTCTGAGCTTTTAGGATTTCTCTCTGCTAATCCAAATCAAATTACAACTTTTCTAATGTAATTATGATCATGCTTCAAGTTGCACTTTTTCTTTCCCTTTGCTTATTTAATTCAGTCTCTTTCAGACAGTCTTTCAATGGCCACACCTCCTCCTTCACAGCTTTCTTGGGCATGTGATTTCTCAGTTTTGCCCTGAAAATAAGTAACATTAGTTTAGAAGTGAATAAGTTTACATTAGGACACTCATGAAGTCTTTCAGAAATCTCTCAGATTGAGGGACTTTTCTAGCTGGAGGCCCCTGAGTTTGTCTTATGCCTCTGTTCAGCTTCAGTTTCTCCACCTGAACCTTTTCCTCTAGAGAAGAGAAAATAAAATTAACTTTTAATGCCTTGATTTGGAAAACCCTGGTCAGTTTGCAAGGACTTTGTGCATATTTGTGCCCTTCTTGGGCAGCCAAGTGAACTGTAGATAGTGGAGTAAGTGCATGTCGTATTTTAGGATGTGAATATTAACTAAAATGTTTGTGCAGTGTTTTTTAATCCCTGAAAAACACATCAACCCGGACAAGGGGTAGGATTTATTAAAATAAGGATACTTGCCTAAAAGCATTGTCTTTAACAACACTTGAAATTTCTTTACCAAAGAACTCTCTTTAAACAAGGTACAAATAAAATTATGGGCCTTGGGAAGGTGTAAAAAATCCCTGCAGTGATCTGGGATGCTGATTTTAGACAAGAGCACCTTTTCCAATACTAACTTTGATGTGGTTACTTTCTTTAAAAAGAAAAGAAGTAATAAAAAACCCAGTGCAACCTTCTTCTCTCAGCTGTGGAGAGAAGTGAAGCAGAACTGAGGGGCCTTTAATAAGGCAGCAAAGCAGAGGCAACACTGGAACAACTTACAGGTAGTCGATAGCAAGAGAGAAATTCCCCACTGAAGTTGTAGCCAGCACTGGTAAATCTCTGACACTTTTGAACCCTTTGCTGGCAGGTACCAGCACTTAAATGCAGGTTAGACTGAAGGAAATGATAATCTGCTTGATGTCCAGGCCCATTTTGCTGCCAGGGATGGGGGTTTGTTTTACTGAAGGTGATGTGAACACTCTCACTAGCCCTGGGTTCAAACTGTGAACTGAGTTGTCCTGTCTTGTAGTATTTGCTAAAACACTGAGAAGCAGGTTGTAGAAAATGGGTGCATTTTTTGCTTTGCTTATATTGCATTCTATAGTGAGAATATATTTCTGCTGAGCACACTGATAAGAACCATTGTTTGTGTCAATGCACTTGGGCACGTGGGGTTTGTTTCCTTTCCTTTGTGTGGCACTGGAGCAGCAGCAACACCAAACGTGCTCTGGGCTGCCACAAACCCAAATTGCCTGGTTCCAAGTAGGACCCCTGCAGACTTTATTTAGCTGGAATTTTAATTACAGTGCCAGCTCTCAACACTTACAATAAAACAGTAGGGACACAACTGTAACTTGACCTTTATAAAACATTAACACCAACCTATACAGAAACATAACTTCAACTTTAATGAATAAATGCAGTAGGAGGCAGAATTCAGGAAGTTATGAAAATGGTGTATTTATAATATTTTGACTTTTGGAAAAGGCATAAAAATATGCTCATGTGAATACCAAAATGATGTTGGTGTGTTTGGTTCCCTGCATCCACCTTCTGGTCCTCATACAGAAATGCAGGAGAATCTTTCCATGCTTTCCTCATGCCCTGGGGAAAGCAGGGCTGCTGGGAGGCTTTAGGGAAAAGGATGCTGCCCAAACCACCTGGGAAATGCTGATGTATAAAGGCCAGCTTGTTTCTTTCCCCAGAAAAGCAGATTCCAGGAACTTCAGGTGCCCACTCCTTCCCTCTGAATCTCATCTTGTCACTCTTGTTCCTCACTGTATTCTCTGGAGAGGGAAGTGTTTGTGACAGTGGACTGCACTCTGGGCCAAGTGCTCCTTCTCCTGTTGAGAGTCAGACAAGGAGGAGGTGGGGCTGAAGAGGAGGAGTGGAGCAGGATGGTTTCTGCTGCTGTTGGATGGGAATGCCAGTGCAGCCCATGAAATGGGTGACAGGACTGGCTCCCAACTCTGTAAGCACCATAAATGGCCACAAACCCAAATGTATTTTGGGTTAATTCTGGCAAAAAAGTAGTGGTGTGGCAGCTCACAGTGTTTTGTAGTTCTGTCATCGTGGGAAGAGGATTAATAATGTGCTCCAGGTCTACTGTTATTAATATAATATATAATAGGAATATTTTCAGCAGAATGGCTCCTCTCTTTTGATGTGCAGTGCTTATCACGTTGGCCAGAGTTTCCTTAGTCCTCGAGGCCAGGCAGGTGTGACAGAAACATAAGGGAGTGTCTTTAATTTCTGTGTGTGTGTCTTTGCATCCAACACCACCTCTGAACACAAACAAATGATATGGAGGGTAGAAATGCAGCTGTTAAGGACTGTGGTCAGGAGCTTCCCAGGGCTTCATTGTGGCTGAAAGAAAGGCCATCACGTGCCAAAGAATCGGTGTTTGGTTGTCCAGTTATGATTTTTCTGGGTTTGGTTTGTGGTGGGGTTTTTTTGGTTGGGTTTTTTTTGGAGTTTTTATTTTCTTTGGGGGTTTTTTTGTGCTTGTTTTTGATCAAGGCTCTTCTAGTTGGAATTGCTATTCAGCCTGGCTTCTCTTTATTGGGGAACCACTCAAGTGTGCCCCAGAAAAAAGCAGGCAATAGTGATTTTTATAATGTTTTTCTAGAGCAATGAAAGCAGCATTGTGGGAGTCACACAGTGTAATTTGCAACCAAAGAGCTCATTTCATTTAAATTTTTAAAAGTTACATTTGTGGCACAGGAAATAGTCTAAAATTATCTTTAATAAGAGAGTGGATGGGTTCACTCTTCCGATTAATAAGAAAATGCAGCTCTCCAAATGTTCTGATAGAGTTGGTGTTTCTTCAGAGAAATCAGTCAGATCTCACATACAGGTAGGCAGAAGCTTCTGCCAATTGTAAATCAAAATAAAAAACTTTATTTAAAATGATATTATTACTTCTGGCACTTTACTTTTATTCTCTGAGCCACTGTCTTTAATAGCTTCTCCAATAAAGTTGGAAGAAATTGAAATACAGAAGCTTTAACACTTCCATAATAAATCTATTAATCATAATGCTTCTGAAAACATTAGGCATTGACTACCTACTGCTGTTTTTATAAGTCAGCATCATTTCCCAGAATTGCATGATGCTAACTCCAGTTAGCCCTGGTAATTAATTGAAATGAAATTACCTGTCTGATGAATGAGTGCTGGACAGGTTTGGCTTAACTCTTTCTGGCACTGTAGCTTTGCTTTATATCCTGATTTAGTAAGGTATTTAAGCAGCACCTTAATTTAAGTTCCCTCCATGCTCTGCAGAGCTTTGAGTTGCCTTCAGTGTTCCACAGCCCTAAACTCTATTACCTTCAGCCCAAGTGTTTGCTTGCACAGAGTGTCCTTTGGGAAAGGCTGGGCTGGGAGGAGGCTGTTCCCTCTGCAGCCATGCAAGGGGGAAGGTAGACGAGCTCCCCAGCACAGGAGTTTGCTGTGCTGAAGCAGATGATTTGGAGTGATTATGCTCAGAGCCATAAATACAGCAAGAAGTTCACTTTCCACGGGTGAGTGCTGTTCCTGCTGAAACTGGGTTTTTCTGCACAAGTCTGTGCCAAACTTTCCTTTTTGCTGTCTGCAAGTGCTGCTGAATTGCAGAGAACTGAACAATCAAATCTGGACTGGTCTTTTTTATCTTCTCTTAATGATCTTTTAAATATAGTAATCTCTGGATAGGGCTGAGCACTGCAAATAGGTGCAGGAGGCTGGTGCTGCTCCCCTGCAAGAGAGCTCCTTGGGAAGTTGGATTCCTGCTCAGGATGGCTGGGGGGGACCAGCTCTTGCTGGAACAGCTGGCACTGCCCCCGTGAGAACTGGCAGACTTAATAATTTAATAAAGATATAAATATTTTTAAAGTATAATTAAAGACCAAACTTAATGCAGCCAGATTGGAAATGGGTAAAGGTCATGAAATTGTGGCTTTACTGGTCTCTAAAGCCAGCTCTGTAACACGGTCTTGCTGCTAGAGCTGGGGGTTTAGAAACCCCAAAGTCAGCCTCAGTTTGCCCTCTGTGAAAGCAGATGAGTTTAATAGAGCCAGTCTCATTAAACAGAGTTTAATTGCCAGTTGGGGACTGGTGGGAAAGTTTTGCTCAAGATGAAGCGCTCTAGATTTTATCTCCAGTGCTTCTTTCCATCAAGACAGCAGAATCAGACAGTGCCCACAAAGATCAGCTGAAGGGCCTGTTGAGACCCAAAGAAGCTGCTGAGGTACCCAGACAGTGGACACTTTCCTGAAGGGCACAGCTTTTACTTGAATCTACCTGTGCCATATACCCAGGGGATGGAAATCTTAGCCCTGCTTTGCCCCTCGGTTACCTCCTCCTTCTGGTGAAACAGTTCCCCTTTAAAAGGATTAATTGCACATGGATTGGAGTGACTCCACAGCCTGGGAGTTTGCTCATTTCCACAAAAGAAAGTGGTTGTTTAAATCCCTACTCACCTGAGTGCTTGTATTTTTAATGCTTTAAATCAATCAAACAATAAATAAAACCGTGGCAAGCAATAGTGTTTTCAAAATAAATATTTTAACAGGTATTTTAATAAGCATTGAAGGAGCTGGAACCTGCTTGTGCACAAGAATATTTGGATGAAACGATTTAAAAGAGTGTAGGGACATTTAAACATTGCTTTCAGCAGGAAGCTGAGGGGAAAGTGCCTTGTTTTCTGGATTTTTCAAGTCATGTGCTGGAATATCATTCCTGTGGTTTGCTTTTTAATTTTTCTCTGCAATGATTAACTGGATACAGATGAAATGGTTCCAGCAAAAGGGGTTGGCACAGCTTGATGGTGTAGGAGAGTCTTCTGAAAACTAGAGAGGACAGCATGTTCTCCTGCAGCTTAAAGCAAGAAAGCTTTCCAGATCCTGGTCAGATACTGGAGCTACTTGGTACATGAACATCATGGCCCTTCCCTCTCCAACAAACAAAGTTGTAATTCTGGAACCTTATTTGTTTTTCCCTACATTTGTTAGAATTTAATTTTTTTTTTTTTTTGGTCAATGCAATGCTTTTCTTGCATTGAATAGCCTTTTATCTTGTCTACATTTTGGCAAGAGAAATGATTTTTCTTTTGAGTTTGATTCTGGAGGAACCCTTTTCCTCAACAACCTCAGCTTGGCAGCTGAACCAAAACTAATGTGTTTGCAGAGCTCTAGTGGTGTCAGTACATTGCTTTCCATAGAACACAAGCCTGCATTTCCTCTCTGGAATGCCCTAAAATGATCATTATTAATGATAAATGACAATGGTTATTTTGTAAGGAAATTAATAACTTGGATGTTGCTCTGAAATGAGCAAAGCAACAAGGATGTCCTTGAAGGATACTGAGCACATCTTCCTTTGTGCATCAGCTGCTCCTTGTTATGAATAGATTATGGAAAAGCCACACTGATTTATTTGCCAACTGGTTTCCTCTATGAAGGGCAGTGTTGGGAAAGCTGATGATGTAGCTGTGGTACCTGGGCCTCCCTCTTGTCTTGTGTGCCAGTGGGAGACAGGAGTGGTTGGTACCGCTCTTGTTTTCAGAACAAAGCTTAGGATCTGGTCAGTGATAAGGGTTGATTTCCATGAGATGAGTGGATTTAGGGAGATGCTTCCTCAAGTGTGTTTGTTTTGGAGGCTTTAGATGGGGAAAAATATAGAAACCCTCTATTGGAAGAAGGGAAGGAAACAAGGATGAGTAAATCTTTATTTCTGATTAGCAGCACCTCATTGTCTTCTAATAAATCATCCTGATCTCAAAGCTCCCTTTCTGCCATGCTGAAACTGATGATGCTGTTTGGCACCATTAGTGTTCTAGAACTCATGGAGAGTTCTTCTAAACCTGAACTCTGCGAAGTCTGATGTGCAGTAATGATGCAAACAGTGTGGTGTGCTTCCCTCTCAATTCTGTGCTAAAAAATATCTAATTAGAAGGATTACAGGAACTGAAAAAAAAAAATAGGGGAAAATATATCTTAATTTTTGTCCAAGAAAATGATATTGGCCTGAAGGATGCAAAGGTTTTGTAGAAAACTCTTATGGGCTACTCATGAAACCTTAGAGGAATTATAAGAAGTGCTGAAAGCTGATCAGTGAATGCCATTTGTAACTGACTTCATGCCCTTCTGTCTTACCTTTTGAAGGCAAATTCACTTTCAGATTAACTTTGGCAGGGAGGTGTTGAGGTGTGTGAGTCAGCACTTCCTCAGATATTTCTGCCAGTGTTGTTGGGAAGACAAAGAATTGTGATGGATATTATCAATAACAGTGCTAGCCTGAAAGGAGAATTGGCAAACTAAGTTAAGAAACACTTTCCTGCCTTGTTCTGGCACACTCCACACCAAACTGAATTATAAGTTATCAGCGTACAAACCTAAAATTTATCTTGAGGTTTAGGAACTTTTTCCCCCCTTTTTTTTGCAAACCCCCCCTGCAGCTATTTCTTTTCCATTTGGAAATCTAGAAAAGCTTGGGGGTTTGTTTGGTTTGGGTTGTTTTTTTGTTTGGTTCGTTTTGTTTGTTTGGGGTTTTTTTTTTTTGG
>JAOXXN010000162.1:4084304-4102044 GCA_026770055.1 Myrmophylax atrothorax | reverse complement strand
GGGGGGGGGGGGTTTGTTTGTTTTTTTTTGTCTGAAACAGTCTGTTTGGTAGAAGTCAGTACAGCATCATTGAAGCAATGAGGGATTACATTTTTTTATCCACAGTTTGGGATCTATGTTTAACAACTCCTCCTAATAATGTTTCCACTGTACTGAATTATGTATTGATTCTTTTCCTACAGTAGCTTCATTACAGAATTCTAGAAGGAAAATGGGCTTTTAGATGTCAACCTGAAACTCTTCACAATTTTGGGCATAGTGTTACATCTAATTCTGTGAGGACCTAATCATACATGGTTTGATTTCACTGAAACAACTCTCATTGACTTCACTGAGAGCTGCCTGAGTCTTGGGTCAAAGTATTGCCATGTTATTGGAAGTATAGTAAGCGTTTTGATTTAATTTTCAGTCTCTTTCATGGTCTTACATTTTAGCTCTGCTTTGCCTGTGCTCCTGCTACAAACAATCATAGGATATCTTAGGTTAGAGAAGCTCTCTGAGATTACCAAGGCAAATCTTTCCCCCAGCACTCCCAAGCCCATCCCAAAATCATGTCTCTAAGTGACAAATCTACACAGCTTTTAAATCCCTCCAGGGATGGTGACTCTACCAATGCCCTGGGAATCCTCTTTCAATACTTCAAAACCCTTTCAGTGAAGAAAGTTTTCCCAAAAGCCAATCCAAACCTCCCCTGGTACAACTTGAGGCTGTTCCCTCTTGTCCTGCTGTTACTTTGGAGAAGAGATCGACCCCCACCTGTCTACAACCCCCTTTCAGGTATTTGTAGAGAGCAGGAGGGTCTCCTCTGACACTTCTTTGCTCATCCTTGGCAGCTCCTCATGAGACTTGTGCCCCAGACCCTTCCCATCTCCCTTGTCCTTTGGCTCCAGCACCTCAGGGTGTGTCTCAGTTCTCCCAGAGCACTGTGATCTCTGACTGCAGCTTTCAGGGGCATCTGCAGAAGAAACTTAGAAAGTAAAACTTAGTTACACTTTGAAAATCATAAATTTTATTGGTGCAGCTCTTGGAGCTGCTGTGTCCCAGAGAGGGCTGTGGGGGCTGTCTGTGGCTGCGTGGGCTCCTTTGGCAGAAGGTGCCAGGTTAACAGCTCTGCTGTGCCAGGGGTCTCATGGCATTGATTTGTAGCAGTTGCTGCCACAGAAAGGAAGGGTGGCATTTAAGAGAGACAAACCACTGTGTTAAAATTAATGCCTTTGATTTGCTTCAAATCATCTGTAATCCAAGTGGGCCTGTCAGAATTTATACCTTGCTTGGCCACAGTGATAAGTCTAAAACTGTCACGTAATCACCATCAACCCTCGTACAGGAGAGAAATGGCACGTCCTGCTGCCTGCAGTCAGTGCCGGGGTATTTATCTCCCGTTGCCTTGAAGGTTGGCCTCGGCCTAATTGGTGCTTCTCATTATTTATATTGCTAGGAAAAATAGGATTAAATACCAGGAGAGAAAGATAACGGAGGTTTTGCTTTATAAGATAAATAAAAATCAATCGCTGTTTGGTTCTAAACATGATAAACGTGGCTGGGTCTGTTGGTCTTCCCTGCTGCCCCCAGAGCCTTGAGGGGCTCCTGAGGATAATCTTAATAGGATAAAGTGGCCTTTGAAAGGCAATTAACAAGATGCCTATGAACTGGGCCATGTGTAGGCCATGCTGAATACCCTCCTGATTAATGCTCCTCTTAATTCCATTTCTCGGGATTTATTTACTCATTTCACATACAATGCATTTATTGCCTGTAACTGTGCTCTGTGGTTTGAAAACATCCCAGTGCCTTTGGAGTTCTTGTCCAGCTTCACTTCTACCTGTTGTCCTTGTGAGCAGAAACAGCCACATAAGGGCTGTACAGCAGTGGAAGGGGAGCTAAAGTCACAACCAGTACAGTGTCTGATCAGTAATTAATACTGGAATGATGCTTGTAAAAAGGGGGAGTAGCAAGGAAGACACTGGGCTTTTTAGGATGACATTGAGCACCTTGTGTCAACTCTCCTAGTTTGATTTAGAGGAATGGTGTTCCCTGGGAGCACCACTGTAACAGAGCCCTGGGGAAAGTTCTGCTCTCTTAGCACAGCCCTTCTGTGCTACAGCCACTAAAAATACTTTTTATGTCTTTATTTTTAAACATCTTTCCTATGAAAGGAATTCCACAGTTTGTCCTTTCTTACCGAGTCTCCATCCTTGGCCATGTTTTCAGAATTCCAGGATCCTCTTAAGTGCCTTCCAGCAGATACTATTCAGGTATGTTTAATTAATACTGAGCTTTTAGTACTGTAACTTCTCTGTTCAGGAAGACTCTACCTCCAGGAGGCTTTGGAACTCATTTGATGTGCTTCAACACCTTTTGTGAGCTGCACTTACATCTTTTATGTTTATTTTAGCCTTTGGGAATTAGTGAGCTGGGAAAGGGAGGGCCCTGCCACCCACCTGCTTCCTTGAGCTCCAACACTGCAGCACCAGCCCACCTACAGACCAGGAATAAGCAAACAAACAGCTCTGACCAGAAGGTCTCAGCAATCAGCATGTCCCTCTTGTTCTAAAATTAAATGAGATGCAGAACCTGTTGGAGGGGGAATAGAGAGAGGAGGTCCATTATTGAAACTGCATCCCATTTCCACCACACACAACAGCATCCTGCAGCTGATAAATAGTTTTAACTGCTAGAAGTAATATGACCTCTGAGGCAGGGAATATCTTCCTGCATCTATTTTCAGTTAGGGGGAATCTTAGTAGACCACTGCTGGAAATAAAAGGAGATTAGTAAGTTTTCCTGGCTTTTCAGTACTTCATAAAATGTTGAAAATATTAAAATAATTCAATATGTTCTTGAGAGATAAACATGAATAGGGCACTGGAGGCTTGGGAATCTTGAGTTAGGATGTTTCTCAGGGTTGTTTGGGGGCACTTTGTGCTGTGCACAGGCTGTTTCTGCCAAGCTGGGAACCTGCTGCTTGAAGGGGCCTTTGCACCCAGATTGTCATTTTGAGCCCATCCCACTAAAATAGTGATGGTCAGGTCTGAGCTGGAGGAGCTGCTGCCACACCCACTGCCTTCATCCTTTGTGGGCTCCCTCGGGATCTTGGCAGTGTTTTCTACCTGGAATTGCTTTTGTTTAGCTGGTTTCACTGTGTATTGATCTTTAGCTGTCAGCTAATTCACAGGCAGCATTCAAGCAGCACGGTGTGTTTATGGTGAGGATGGAAACAGGAATTCACACAGTCCTGTCGTGTGGCTCCTTAATGAGCTGCAGCTCCATCTGGGGTAGGAATGGGAACGTGCCTGGGGCTGCAGGATGGCTCTAACCCCAGTGGGCACTGCTCTGCCTGTATCCACACAAGGGGGCACGGGCTCAAGCTCTGCCAGGGGAAATGGAAGTTGGAGAGCAGAAAATTCTTTGCAGAGAGAGTGCTCAGGCCTTGGAATGGGCTGCCCAGAGACGGGGTGGATTCCCCATCCCTGGTGGTTTTTAACCTGAGCTTGGCCGTGGCACTGAGTGCCATGACCTGGTGAAGGGACTGGAGTTGGACCAAGGGATGGACTTGATGATCTCGGAGGTCTTTCCCAACCCAATCCATTCTATGAGTCTATACAGCAAATCTCTCCCCCTCCCAGAGGGGTGACTGCAAGGGAACTGTTTGCTGGGCATGACCCCGAGGGTGTGCAATTGAGCTGCCCCAGGAAGCACAACCAGCAAAGAGAAGGAGCTGGACTCAATGGCATTCTGGGCTTGGCTGTGGCTCTTGACTGCATTTACCAGATGTAGCAGTTTTGCATCGAGGATTCAATATGGAGTGATAAGTGAAAAATGCTGCAAAAAGAACTGCTAAGAGAAAGTTTTGTATTCTAATTGCAGGAAGGTATTTATTGACAGCGTTGGAGGCACAGCCAGTTCATATTGGGCAAAAACTTGCCTAACTTGTTTGTGTAAGATAAGCCAATTATAGTCTTAAGTTCATCGTTAACACCTTCTAATTTCCATATTAATCACTGGGCGAAATCTTGGGCAGAGCTTTCCTTTTGGCTTCGAACTTGGGTAGTGGTCTCTTGGCTTCATCCCTCGGGGTGGTCTTGAAGCGTCTTCATCACTGTTGGACTTCTGCCTTTTCTTTGTTCAGTGACATGACCTGTCAAACTTGTCAAACCTTGGCTCCAACTCTCCAAACTCTTGGATCTTTACCATTTCATCCTATTGAAATGCCCAGCTTAGTTTAATGTGTGACTTCTGACCCATGGTACGCTGGTTTCTGTAGTTGCTGGACAGGCTGTACCAGAACAGCCATTCAGCACTTCGTGCTGTTCAGTGGCCCTGCCGTGCAAACAACATTTTGCAAAGCAGTGTTAGAAATTTCACAAAACTGGGGGTTTTTTGGTCTCTTTTCTCTTTCACTATCTGTTGGGGTGATTTGTGTTTAGGGGGCTCCTCTCTGGGCTTCTGCCTTTTCCAGGCTGCTGGATATCCTGGGAGTCCTAGGGGTCCCCTACTCTGTGATCTGACCCCTTTGGGGATTCCCCCCTCCCCAGGCTCTGGCTTAGGAATGCTGAGGATCCCAGGGGTCACTTCTGTCCTGGGTCTCTGCTTGGGGGTGCTCAGGGACCTTCCTGGGACCCCCAAATTGGGAAGCTGGAGAAGGGGCACCCTGGGGACCCCCGGCATCCTGGAAAGGGTGGGGACCCCATAGAGGAGGAATCCCCAATACATACGGGACCCCCAGCAGCCCATACAGGGGAGATACCCAGAACCCCAAAGCAGAGAGACCAGAGAAAGGGAATTCCTTGCAGATTTTTTTGGGCTGAATTTTGGTGTTTTGGGCTGAATCTTGTGGGTGCAGTGGGAACACAGTGCTGGGGAAGGGGGTTGCAGGTCCAAGGAAAGGGGAGTGTAGGGACTTGGAGAAGTGGGATGGGGGTCCAGTAGGCCCCTGTGCCCAGGAAAGGGGGTACAGGGGTCCCCAATGTCAGTTAAAGGGGGATCATGGGGTAGGGACACCCAGAGTAGCCAGAAAAAGGAATTCAAGGGGTCCCCTCGTTTTCCAAAAAGGGATGGTCTGAGGTCTGGGAAACTCTGGACTAGGGGTTCTGGGGGTCCCAGAGTCAAGGCAAAGGGAGGCTGTTGGTGCTGTAAATCGTGGCATGGCCAGGAAAGGAGAGGCAGGGGGATATTGGTGCAGGATAAGGGGGTGCAGGGGTGTCCCACTACCTGGGAGTGGGGAATCAGGAAGGTACTAAGGTTAAGGAAAGGCAGGATTAGGAGTCGGGAGAGGTGGTTGGTGGGTCCAGGTGGTCCCTGTGCCCAGAAAAGAGGAGTCCAGGGGGTGCCAGGTTAAAGGAAGAGGGAGTGTGGGGTCTGCCGACAGGTGGGATGGGTGGGAAAGGCAGGGCACAGGGGTCCTGGAGTCAAAGAAAGGGGATCTGGTTGTGACGTGAGCTGGGGTGGCTGGGAATGGGGGCTTGAGAGCCTCTGGGGTCAAAGAAAAGGGGGATCCAGGGGCTGGGAGAGGCAGGATGGGCAAGAAAGGGGGGGCAGGAGGATCCGGGAATCAAAAAAAGGGACTGTGGGGGCTGGAAAACCGAGAATGGCTGAGCAGGAAAGTCCTGGAGCCCTAGCAGCCCGGAGAGGGCGGGCACCCTGGAGAGGCAGGACCAGCAATACAGAGGAGACCCCCAGCAGCCCAGACAGGGGGACCCCTAGAACCCCAGAGTGGAGAGGCCAGAGAGGAGGAGCTCCTGGAAGAGCTTTCTTGGGCTGAATTTTGGTGTTTGGAGGTTTATACGGACACAAGAAACCCAGTGAGTTCTAGAGATGGATTGGGACAGGAGGAACCCCCAAAGCCAATGTGCTCACACCTTGTTTTTTCCCTGAAAACAAGATTTCTCCTTCCCAAACCTTGCCGGGAGGGAGGAGGAGGCTGCGAGGAAGAAGAAGATGCGCCAGGACCCCCAGGCAGGTGAGGAGGAAGTCAGTGCCCCTTTGCCTCTGTCTTGTGCTGCATCTTCCTGGGAATGGGTTTGGGGGGATGTCCTTGGCCTTCCCTGTGGGCCGGAGGCAAATGCCCTGCCTGTGCTTGTTCCTTCCTGCCCCAGGCCCCGAGCTGAGCACGGAGAGCACGGAGGACAAATCCCCCCGTCAGAACCTGGTGGCAGAGGCCGTTTTGAACAGCTCGATAGCACAGGAAGTCAGTGGGGAGGAAAAGCCACAGAGATCCTACAGGAGGAGAAGCTCCAAACGCAGATCAGAGTTGTCTGAGGAAGAACAACCCACACTGTGCCAGGAAAGTGACCAGAGTTTGAGCCGAAGCTCCAACCTGGTGGTGCAGCAGCGGCTTCAGACCAGGGAGAAGTGCTACAAGTGCTTGGAATGTGGGAAGAGCTTCAGCCGGAGCTCTATCCTGATCCGACATCAGATGATCCACACTGGGGAATGGCCTTACACATGTAGAGAGTGTGGGAAGGGCTTTGGCTTCAGCTCTGAGCTGGTCCGCCATCAGATGATCCACACTGGGGAACGTCCCTATGAGTGTTCTGAGTGTGGGAAGAGATTTCAGACCAGCTCCAAACTCCTCGTGCATCAGCGCGCACACACCGGGGAGAGGCCCTTCCCCTGCACTGACTGTGGGAAGAGATTCAACCGCAACTCCAGTCTCCTCAGGCACCAGCGCATCCACACTGGGGAGAGGCCTTATGAGTGTAACGGGTGTGGGAAGAGCTTCATCTGTAAGTCGGAGCTCGTCATCCACCAGATGATTCACACTGGGGAACGTCCCTACGAGTGTTCTGAATGTGGGAAGTGGTTTCGGACCAGCTCAGCTCTCCTCGTGCATCAGCGCACACACACAGGGGAGAGGCCCTTCCACTGCACCGACTGCGGGAAGAGATTCAATCTCAACTCCACTCTCATCACCCACCGGCGTATCCACACCGGGGAGAGGCCTTACAAATGTGGAGAGTGTGGGAAGAGCTTCAGCCGCAACTCTAAGCTCATCATCCACCAGATGATCCACAACGGGGAACGTCCCTACGAGTGTTCCGAGTGTAGGAAGATGTTTCAGACAAGCTCCAATCTCCTCGTGCATCAGCGCACACACACGGGGGAGAGGCCCTTCTGCTGCACTGACTGCGGGAAGAGATTCAAACAGAACACCCACCTCATCACTCACCGGCGTATCCACACCGGGGAGAGGCCATACAAATGTGACGAGTGTGGGAAGAGCTTCACCCAGAGCTCTACCTTGACCACACACCAACGGACCCACCAGTAAGGGAAGCCCCACGAGTGCTCCAACTGTGGGAAGAGCTTCGTCTGCTGCTCCAACTCCATCAGCCTTTGGAGGACCCACGTTGGGAAGACACCTGGTGACCCTCATTTCTGGGGATCCACATTTGGAAGACTGGTGGCCTCCAAATCCATTTTCCCTGTAGGCATCTGGGTGAGCACAGGGGGAGGAACATCCATCAGGACACAGACCGACACTGGAAATTCATTGGGAAGGGGGAATTTGTTGACTTTACTCCCCCCAAAATCTCACCTGCTGCATTGCATTGTTTCCTCTTGTGGCATCAAGCCCCCTAATTTTCCCCCAAAACCCTTAATTCTCCTTGAAAGCTCCTTAATCCCTCCTAGACTCTTTAGAATGTCATCCCAAATTCCCCAATTTCACCCCGAATTTCCAAGATTCCATCAAAAACCCCCTCTAATTGAACCTAAAATTCAGTTACTTCCACCAAAACATCTTTAATTCCACCTAAAATTCCCATATTCCTATCAAAATCCCACTGATTTTTCCATGAACCCCTTTAACTCTTTCCAAATTCTATGAATTCCATGTAAAATCTGCATATTTCCCCCTCCAAATTCCTTAATTCTTCTCAAAAGTCCCTTAATTCTTCCCAGAATCCCCAGAATTTCATCCCAAATGTCCCCAGATTCAGCCCTATTCCCCGAGATTCCCACCCTAAATCCATTTAATTTCATATAAAATTCCCTTAAATGTACTGAAAATTCTTTTGATTTCCCCCAAAATTCCCTAATTCCACTAAAATAACCCTTTAATCCGCTCAATATTCTTTTAATTCCACCCCAAATTCCCTTAAATTCACTCCAAATTTTCTTAAATCCACTGAAAATTCTCTTAATTCCCCCGAAGTGCTCTCTCTCTGGTCCTTAACTCATGAACCCTTTGTTGTGTTTTCTCTCCTCTGCCCAGTCGCAGAGGGGAGGGAGGGAGCAGCTTTGGTGGGTCCCTGCTGTCCATCCAGGGCCAGCCCCCCCCCACACACGGACCAAAACCAGCTGTGATGCTCTGCAGGGTTTTGATGTCCATGGGCGAGGCCAACAAGGAGAACCTGCCCCAGCAGGGCACAGTGGTTGCTGTTAGAGAAACACTGGGGGGATCACAGTGGGCAACTCTCTGTTGAGGGGCACTGAGACCCCATCTGTGAGCTGAGAGAGCCACGAGAAGCAGATCAAGGAAGACTATAAAGGTGATGCCAAAGGATCCCAACTGCATGTGGATGAGGAGTGAAGGGAACTCAGGGATTCTCCACTCTCAGAATCTCTGGTTGTAGCTAAGCTGGGAAGAGACAATGTGGAGTTTTTGGTGGACATGGGAGTGACAGATTCTGTTTTAAATGCTTTGGAAGGGAAAGTGAGTCACGATACTGTAAGGGTGGTTGGTGCTACAGGGGTAACAGAAACAAGACCTTTCTTTCAACCTTTAACATTCAAATTAGGTAAACACTGGGTAACTGTTCTGGGTTTAGCTAGGCCTAAATTTAGGCTTTGATTTTTCAGAATAGGCCTTAGAGTATCAGCTGACTGGAGCTGGGTCAGGCCAGTTGACAGCTGACTTCTACTGGCCAACGGTATTCCATACCATATTCTGACATCATCTCAAATAGGAAAGCAAGTGTTGGAGGGGCTTAGTCCAGTTGCCATCATGGCTGCAGTCCTAAGAGGAAGTGCTGCTGCTGGGGTGCTGTGCTGGGCCTTGCTGCTGCCCCGCCCCTACGTCGCATTTTGTTTTAGTTCAGAGAAGTAAACACTATATTGGTCTTCTCTCTCTCTTTTCCTTGCTGGGTGTCTTTTGGGGTGCTTTATGGATCCAAAGTGATGGGATCTGTTTTCAGTGGGAGGCAGAGCATTGTTGTTCCATCTGACTTGTGTAGGTGTGTGTTACATTGTAATCTACTCTCAGTTTTCCCTTTTTTTGTGTAAATATACAACTAGTTAAGGTCCAGTTTAAGTTTCCAGGGTTTTTTCTCCCTTTTCTCAGTGGGGGTGGGGAGCTTTGTCCTTATTTTGCCTTTGCCATTTTTCCAAGGTATTCAAACCAAAACAATTATTGGTGTTTCTGCCTTGTTACGACCAAGGACCTTGGCAGGTGTCCCAGGAGCCTGGCAGGCTTCCCGGGAGCTTTGTTATAGAAACATACCTGGTTTATCTGGCTGTTTTGGTATATGGAGAACATCAAAACATGAACAATGGTTTCTGGCTGCTGGATGTTTGTGTTAACCCTTCTTTTGACTGTCCTTTTGAGTTCAGACACCTTTCCTTTGTCAAGACTCCATGAATATGAGTACAGCCCAAGAGACTGGTGTTTCTCTCCTGCTCCACCCACATGGACAGCAAACCCCATGCGTGGGTCATGTGGTGAACTGTGGTCCTTCCTGTGTGACCAGAGAGAAGACATGGAGAGGTGGGACGGTGAATTTACTTCTATGCTTGAGGCCCAGGTATGGAAATCAAAAGAGAAGAAAGTTGGTAAAAAGGCTGTCCATATAATTGAATCAGAGACTCCAGAAAAGAGCCAAGAACAGCAATGAGGCTGCCCTGGCTCCAGGCAGGAGGAGGAGGAGGACAATCAAGACTATTGGACATTGCTGAACCAGAGGGGTGGCCAAGGCTGTATCTCTACACTGCCTTGTGGATGAGAGCCAGTGCTCTGTGGGGGTGGCTAAACCAATGGAAGAAGACTAATTGGAGGCATGGAGAGGCCCATGTAAGCTGTTGATGTATGGTGGGACATTGCCCGTTGTTGATGTGTGGTGGGACATTGCCCCTTGTTGATATGGGTGGGCCACTGCCCCTTGTTGATGTGTGGTGGGACATTCCCACTTGAGTAGAATCTGTAAAGATCCATCATGTGGATGCTCATGTGCCCAAAGGCCGAGCTAATGAGGACCATCACACCTGGACTGGCATAAGGGAGAGCTGTTCCTGGCTTGATGGGCCCGTGATGCCTCGGGCCACCTATAGGTGGGCGAGGCCAAGGTGTGGATTTAACCATGGACATCATTTCTAAGGTTATCCACAATTGTGAAATACGTACTTGCTATTGTGAAAACCCCTGAACAGGGGCTGGTGACCCCAGTGAGGGTATGGTGACCCCTTAGGAAGGGGATGGGACGATCCCAGTGTGTGCCTTAAGGGCATTCAACCTTGGGAAAACAAAATAACTTGCATTTTGAGTTGTGTGTAGCAGGACATGAACCATCAGGTGAAGAAGACCTGAGCTGAACCAGCGTTGATGTCCAATGATGAACTGTTTTTCCTTGCCTGAGATGCCCCATCCTAATGGACTAAATGAGTACAATATGGAGGGGTGGAAGATGGCCCTGGAAAGAACAAAGGCTGTTTAAGCGTGGAAAATAGACAGACTTAAGGTATGAGTGACATATTATGGTATGGAATAAGGGGTGCAGTGTCATGGGGTTAGCTCGGTGTAGGCCTAAATTTAGGCTTTAGATTTCAGAGTAGGCCTGAGACTATCAGCTGACTTGAGCTGGGCTGGGCCAGCTGACAGCTGAGACTACTGGCCAATGGTATTCCATACCATATTCCGACATCATCTCAAACTATAAAAGCCGGAGTAGGAAGAATTTCTCAGTTCTGTCATGGCCAAAGTAGAGCCAAGACACAGAGCTGCTGTCCTGCTGTCCTGGGCCTTGGCTGCTGCCCACTGCTCCTGCACAGTTTGTTTTAGTTCAGGAAAGTAAAAACATTTTATTGTTATTCTCTCTCTTTTGCCTTGCTGGGTTCCTTTTGGGGTGCTTTTTAAATTCAGAGGGATGGAATCTGTTTTCAATGGGAAGTAGAAAATTGTTGTAATATCTAACTTGTGTGTGTTTTATATTGTAGTTTTCTTTTAGTTTTCTCTTTTCTGTATAAATATATCTAATTAGTTTAAGTTTAAACCTGTTTTGAGTTTGCAGTTTTTTCCCATTCTCCCTTTTCTCAGTGGGATGGAGGCTTTGACTCTGTATTGGGCAGTTGGCATTTTGCCAGCTCAACCCAAGACACATGGTTATGGCTTAAATAGCTTTAAATTGTTTGAAAAGTGTTTCAAAATCAAAAAGTAACCCATTTATAATTGGTTTTGCTGTTAGATGTAATGGATTTTATGTTTCATTGTTCACAATGTCTCATTTTAAATCGTGGTCATAAAATCAAGGCAATTACAAGGCCTAATTGAATGTAGCCACAAGCAATTTTCTATTCATCAGATGTTATTTCATACATGGAATGATCCTGGGTTTAAGTCTGCAAGTTGGTATTTCATTTCTGCACCATATGCATAAGTCAGAACATCAAAATGTTTGTGCTCTTGAGTCTTGCCACCTTATAAAGGATTGGTAGCCCAACACTTAACAAAGATATTTTCTGTTGCTCACGGAAGATAATAGTTTATAATAATCTTCTTAATGACTTTATTTTTCTTTAGTAGCTGCCATATATGCCATGCAACATAAAAAGGAAAGAAAAAAAAGAAAAAGGATTATAAGCGTCCCCAAGACAACTCCCACTCACTCCCACACTACTCCCACAGTTCCTATACCTCTCCCACAGTTCCTGTCCATCCAGTCCCCAGTGTGCTCAGGATCCCCAGTCTGACCAGCTGCTGCATCCTTGGCCTTGGGTGGCTCAACACGCTCAGCAGCGTCCCCGTGTGAGGCACCGTTGTCCTCGGTGCCAGCACACACCTCCTCCTGGAGCAGGGACTGTCTGTTTGGACACACTCGCTCTGGGACGTCTGTCTGGGCATCTGTGGCCAGCACAGCCCAGAGAGAGACCCACAGTCCCTCCCCCATTATGTAACTGGAAAGCTCCCTGGGCTTGCACAGTGTATATCGAGGGTCTCCCTTTTTTGGGTCAGTGGTCGTTACTTCATCCTCCTCTTCTTGTTCTCCTTGACTCATCCTTGACTGGCTGTCAACAAGCAGCCAGGCTGCAAAACAGTCCCTGTGTACACAAGATGCTTCTTCAAGGCCAAAGTCCCTCATTATCAGGTCTTGTTTTCCATAACTTGGCAAGAAAAGAACAGACTCTCAGAGGCATCAAGGCCAGTCACAGACCAAAATAATAGTGTCTGATCATGCCTGAATACAGCTTGGGGATCCTCCTGAACCTGTAAAATAAAATTGGCAATGAGGGTGAGATTCTGAGAGCATAAAAAGTGATGCAGAGGTGAACAGGGATGAGTCAGTGCAGTGCACACCTGTAGTGAGAGCTGTTCCCCAGGGCTCAGTCAGTGCAGGGCACAGCTGGACTGACAGACACTGTTCCCCAGGGCATAAAACCCAGGGCTCAGTCAGTGCAGGGCACAGCTGGACTGACAGACACTGTTCCCCAGGGCACATGGTCAGTGGGTGTGGAGCTGCACCAAGAGATGCTGTTCCCAATGTGTGTGTGGCCACAACTCATTTCAGGTGCCCAGTTTAGGGAGAGACTCTTGCAGTGTTTTTCATGTATCTGCTGTGTAGACAGTGCCATACTTTTTGTTATTGAACAGTGTAGACCCTGTAGGTGTAACTTGAGTCCCTTTGCAGTCAGTGCTGTGATAGCACAGTCAGGAAAAACATCTCAGTCCTTTGTGTTTGTGGTGTCGCAGGACGATACCGAGTGAACTGTGTTATGAGTTTTTATTTTTGTTGTCATGTACGAGTGGAAGTGTTGTGATAATCTGTGTGTTTTGTCTGTGTAGAATAGTCTGTTGTTGTGTTGTGTTTGTAGTGTAGAGATGTTCAGTAAAAAGAAACCTCGGGCTGTGGCTCCTCCAGTGGAGCCACCAGGGTGGACACAGGAAAACAGAGTGCACTGTGGGATAAGCTACAAACTTGTACAGGTATTAAGTTTGATCTGTGGGAGGCCAAAGACCCCATGGAAGGGTTGAATTACTGAGGAGAATTTGTACAAACTCCCCATCCATGATCCAAAGAGCGGCTCAGTCACACCTGATGAATGGCCAGGTGTCTGTTAGTTAATCAGAAATGAAACAAAAAGCTGAAGCTGAGGCAGAGAGACACATAAAAACTGAACAGAGAACAGACCAAGCCCCCACACCAGAATGATGTGTGTTTAGACACAACCCTCACCCCTTCACCCAATGTACCGTCTGGTGGGAATAAACAGGGGGTGCAAGCGCTTGTGGACACGGGGGGAGGGGGAGGTCACTGTATGTATGTATGGCCAGACCTTGTGAACAAAGATTTGGGAAGGGCTCTCCCCATGTGGGTGTGAGCCCTTCCAGCCTGCACAGTGGATTGTTTTAGGTGAGGCACAGCGTGTGCAGAACTGGCCCCACCATTTAAGTCCTAAGGTCCATCTGCCAGGGCCGAGCAAAGCTTGGACAGTGACAGTGAAGTCCTTGGGACTGTCACAGCACCCAGTACTAACCAGGGCTGACCCTGTTTGGCATCTGAGATCTGACAGGATTGGATGGCAGGGAAGCATTGAACTGCCAGGGGATTGTCCCCACTAAGAATGGAACTCAGGACATTGGGATTCAGAGTCCAGAGTGCTCTCCCTTACACCACGGGACCGCCCAGAGGTCACTGTAATACACGGCAATCCAGACAAAACCCAGAGAAAAACTGCCCTGGGGTGGGGGCTGGGGGATCAACCAATAATTGGGAAACTCACTAAATTGGAAATGCAAACTGGTGACTGAGACCCTCACAAATATTCTGTTATGGTTCCTTCAATCAGTAAAGATATCATAGGTCTGGATATATTACAGGGTGCTACCTTAGAAATCCATGGTACCTCCTGGGCTTTTGGTGCCCCGTGGTGGCTGCCTGTCAGAGCTGTCCCTGTGGGACTTACACTACAAGAAGCAAACATTCCCACAGCTACAGAAATTGTAAAGATAAACCAGTATAAATTTCTGGCAGGAGATGCAGAAATTCAAGCCACTGTCAATGCTTTGTTCCAAGCAGGTGGTGTCTGTCATGCACAGTCTCCTGTTCACAGCCCGGTCTGAGCTGTGAAGGAGTCGGGTGGCAGCTGGTGGGTGACTGTGGATTCCAGGGCAGGGAACAAAAAGACACCCCCCACAACTGCTGCTGTTCCTGAAGCTGCAACATTAGTGCCCCACCCCCAGGCACATGCAGGGACATGGGACACTGTTATTGATGCAGCCAATGCATTTGTCACAATTCCAGGTCCATCCAGGACACAGGATCAATTCCCATTTCCATGGGGTGGGAACCAGGACCCCTTCACCCATCTGCCCCAGGGCTACAAGCACAGCCCTGCCTTTTGTCCCCAAGCCACACACTGCACTGGAGCACAACACACTGCACCTGCCGAGGTACAGATCCTTCAGGGCACAGATGGTATCCTGATACAGGGACCTGATCACCATCAGGTGCAACAACAACTGGATGCCATCCTTGCCTTGTTAAGGTGCTGTGGATGGGCAGTGACCCCCACCAAAATACAGGGTCCAACCCAAGAAGTCAAATATTTGGGAATCAAATGATCCGAGAGAATTCAACAAATCTCAGAGAAAGCCTTAGCCAGTATTCAAACCTGGCCCACTGCAGACTATAAGAAAGGAGTACAGCACTTTTTAGGTGCTGTTGGGTGCTGGAGATCACATGTCCCTGGTTTAGCAGAGCCACTTATGCCATTGTACAAAGTTACCCGAAAGAAGGCTCAGTTTGAATAGGGGTCAGAACAGCAGAGTTAGTGAGTCAAAGACACACCCTGACCAAGGGACCCACAACATGCCCAACTATCAAACAGGGAGATTGGGAAAGCCCTCCAATCAGCTCACAGACACTCAGAAACAAACAGCCTCGTTTACTGAGGGCAGGGCAGGGATTGGCCGTGGCAGACCATGCTGGAAAGCTGCAGCACTCACTGCAGCTCCACACACACAGTTGGTGGGTGAGGGGGAAGGAGGCAGCAGCCAGTTGGCTGAATTGGTGTCTGCTTGGCAAGCCATGGACACGACACCACCCAATGCCATTTTTTATCTGTGCATGGACTCTTGGGCAGCAGCACAGGGGCTGTAAACTGGCTGGGCAAGTGGCATGCAGGTGACTGGCAAAGAGGCCCAAAAACAGTATGGGGAAAGGACTACTGGGTTACGATATGGAACCCCTTCCAAGAGAGAGAGGTGTGAGTGTTCCCTGTCGATGCTCACACTGCAGAAGAGGATGAGACAAAGAGATGGAATTTACAAGGAGATCAGTTGGCACATGTGGGAAAGGTGGATACAAATGCACACCAAACACGTATCTCTCTATTACTCAGGAAACTAAACTCACATTCCAGCCAGCAGAAGTGCAATGGTTAAAACCAGACCTCCTTCCAACTCAGAAGAGTCTGTGATTCTACTTATTACCACTCCAGAGCACCAAGAGGTGTTTTTGTGTTTTCCTTTTCCTCCTGCTGTAGCAGCACGTGAGTCTGTAGCGTTAAATCCTGTGCTCGTGGGTCATTCCTTTCAGGCACTCAGAATACTGTACCTTCTACGCACACACATCGCAGTGGAACAACTGGGGCAGTTTCCTTCTGGGTTCTGCCCTCTCTGTCCATCCAAGGCCCTTCACAGTTGTGCTTCTCAGGCCCCAAAGTATGGTGTGACCCCCCTGTGGAACCTGCCCTTTCCCGCTGCACAAACGGGTCAGGCCGTGCCTGTCGCTGTTCCAGGGAGCGGCCCTGGCGCCGAGTGCCCGCTCGGCACTGATGTCAGAAGGAGTGACGGGTGGGAGTGGGAGGAGGGGGGACGTCACTGTTGTTGTGTTGATGTTTCCACACAGCACTCCAGACTCACACCCCTCTGGACCAAAACATCTGGGTGACCCTGGCTAATGCCACCGGACAGGACACCGTGTGCCTTGGCACCGCCACAGCCCAGAACCCGCTCACGACGTGCCTGGGGGGTGTTCCTCTCACCAGCCTCGAGTTACAGCAGTCCTGCAGCAGCACTGCTGCGTTTCCAGCCTGCTGGACATCAACTGTGGCCACAGCTGTCCCAGCTCGGGAAATCTCCTGCCTTAGAGCCACAAGAGCTGTGTATCCTGGGCACCTGGAATGCAGACAACTGTGCTGCCTTTAAATTCACCAGCACAAGACATGGCACTGTGTCCTGGTGGGTTAATGCCACCATACTGTGGCATCAAAGTGCTTCCCACTGGTGTAATCCAACCACAGCCAATCCAGCCATAAGTTTCAGCACAGATGTGCAACTCCCACAAGGTGTCTCTTTAGTCTGTGAGGACAAACCTGGGCCAATGTGCCAATGGCAATTAAAGGTGGCCCCTGTACCTTGGGGAAACCAACTCTCTTATCTCCAAATGTAACTGTTCTGTAACAAATCCAAACTCACCACCTGCAGACCTGAGACATTCAAGTTTTGCTCCTGTTTGCAAGATACAGTTGAGTTTTGGGGCACTGCCAAAGTGATTGCTGCCTCTTTGCTGGTTCATGGGGTAGCGAGTGCTCAAGCCCTCACAAACTTCAATA
Organism: Myrmophylax atrothorax; assembly: GCA_026770055.1. Taxonomy (NCBI): domain Eukaryota; kingdom Metazoa; phylum Chordata; class Aves; order Passeriformes; family Thamnophilidae; genus Myrmophylax; species Myrmophylax atrothorax. The sequence goes on along the minus strand of JAOXXN010000162.1, from coordinate 4,085,280 downwards.
GACTTGGCTATTGGTTACCAAAGTTTAGCAACGCCCCCAGCACAGCTCTGTGTGACTTGTTAATGGATGCAGAGAGCATTAGACACGCTGCGCTACAAAATGGGGCAGCAATTGAGTGTTTGCTTTTAGCACATGGGGCTGGATGTGGAGACTTTGAAGGGTTATGTTGTAGGAACTTAAGTGTCCATTCTAACCATGTTCATGTACAACTGCAGGAACTACAGACTCTCAGTCAACACCCTGTAGAGAACTCCAGCTGGAATCCATTTACCAGATGGACATGGGGCTGGGATTGCTTAAAGAAGGGGTTGGTCTTGCTTTGTGCTTTAGGTATTGTTTTGTTCTGCATTATCTGTTTTATTCCTTGTTCATTATCATTAATATGACTCTCAATAGACAGTGTGTTCCATCCCATGTTGTTCTCATGGCAGAACATCGACGTGTTCCAGCCATGGCCCACGTGGTGGCACTTGTGTCAGGGACCAGAGTCGTTCTGGGCCTGTCATGTTTGGTCTGTGCTTGTGATCGTCGATGTAGTGTGAGAAAACTCTGCAGAGTTTGCCTGTGGAGAACTGAGGCCTGGAGAAAGAGCCATCAGTGTGAGCTGGAAGTGCTGAGAGCTTGGCCTGTGCCCCAGGAAGAATAAAGGGCAGAGCCGTTGTTGTCCCAGAGTCAGCCCCTTGAGCTGCTGCAGCCTGGGCTGGTGCGATGGGCACGCAGGGGCTGGTGCTGCAGCTGGCAAAGCTGCCCTGCAGAGAGAGGAGCCAGGAGAGGTGGGCTGGGCTGGGGGTGAGGAGGCCCAGCTGGGCCTGGTTTGGTGCAGGGCACGGCCTGAAGGGGCACTGCCTGCCTGCCCCTGCCACCAGTGCCGCTGCAGCTGCTGCTCCTGCCCCGCGGGCTGGGGAGATTGCAGGGCTGGGGATGTGCTGTTTGCTGGGCCAAGGAACAGGATCCATTGGCTTGGGGAGATTGCAGG
>JAOXXN010000162.1:4016023-4081948 GCA_026770055.1 Myrmophylax atrothorax | reverse complement strand
GGCTTTCCCACTGTACAAACAGCTGCTGGTAGCTTGTCAATCAGCTTCTACTTTGGTGCTGTTAATTACATAGAGAATCATTAAAAACTGGCTGAAAAAAGTTTCAAGGCTGATAGCAGAGAAGTCAAAAGGTTCTCAAACATTGTGTTTATCTCCTCTCAAGATAAAGGTTTTCAGAAGGCCTTTCAACCTGGAGGATCAAAGGGAGCATTTTGTTTGTAAAGTGCACCCATCACTGCATACTTTAATTACCATTCTTGTTGCTGTCTGTTAACAAACCCCACCAGACTCTGCAGAGGAAAACAATAATTTAGGAGTAACCGACAGGGTTGTGTGAAATACATCGCTGGTTAGAACTCCTTCAGTGCTTGAAGACTTAGACCAAAGTCATGCTTAGAATCTTACTGTTCCTCCCTCCCTCTGACACTAATTAACAGCAGTGCTTTGCCACTGTAATCAGCAGGAGATGTTGAATTGCCTCCTTTGAAATTTGGGTGCCTTTCTTGGGCTGCTCCCTTACCGAGGCTCCCAGTTTCTTTTCCAGCTCGGTGTGTCTGAAGGAAAAGCTCCTTTGAAACTCCCCTGTCTTCCGGAGCCCGTTCATGTTTACAGCCCTCAAACCTCCCAAGACTCCTGAGAGAACTCCTAATTTAAACATGCAAATGAACCCTCTCAGCATTGTTCAGATCCCCTTGGCCTGGTAGTTCTGTGGATTCCATGGTAGCTGCCAGGGGTACCAAATTTACCCCTTTTATTAGCAACAATTTAGGTCAAGGCTATTGTTTGTGTGCCTGGCTGTTGATTTGAGTCCATTTGGCAATGCCAACACGTGCCAGGCAGAGTGAGGAACAACAGCCAGAGGTGCTGGAGATGAGCAGGGCAGTTCTCTCTGCCTGACAGGGGCACTGGGCATGTGAGCAGCCTGACTGAAGCACTGGCCAGCTCACCTTTCCTGGGCTGCAGTGCAAGCACAGCAGGTCCTGCCCCGTGTAATGAACAAGTTAAAATGCTTGGAGTAAGTTTTTTGAGCTGATCTGTGTAAGGTGAAGGCCACTCAGTTTGCATTTAGCTACAGAACAGAACCAGTGCAATGGACACAGCTAAACATTTGGGCAATTCCTGCTCAGTCAATAAGCTGAATATGCTGACAAACCTGCTGGTTTGGCCATTGCAAATGCAGAAAGTTTAAGTGCCCTTCCCCCTTTGCTGGGTCTGTCCTGCAGCTCTCAAGAGTCAGGCTTTGTCCTGGAGGATTCCCTATCATCACATTATGTACATTCAGCACTATCAGTCTCTGAGCTGGTGTTAATTTGGGATCCTTGTAATCCAGGAGTCTTCTGTGGCTGACTGCATTGTTTGTACCTGGGAGCTCTTTGTTCATTCAGGGTGTACAACTGGCTTCTGATAACGGCTTAGAAAGCTTAATACAAGATAAATCACTATTCCTGTTTTCACTTTTTCATCAGAAAAACCCATTTGGTGCATATTTGATGTTTGGTGCATGTGACGAGTGAAACATTCAGTTGGTTTTTTTGTTTTTTGTTTTCTTTTGGTTTGTTGGTTGTTGGTTTTTTTTTTTTAAATTTCCTTTTGAGACTTAAAAGAACTAAATCAAGTTTCAAAATGTCCATTTGTTTTATGACTTCTGTGAGGTGTTTGCCATCCGTGGTAACTCTGGGCATCAGCGAGTGGGGAGACTCAAGGGCAGCAAAACTGAAGGCAAAGGTTTTGTCAGACTTTCCTGTCTAAATTGGCACTTTATTTCAAAGTATGTAGGGGAGAACTGCTGACACTGGTGGAAGTCCTGGAGCACGTTACAACCCTTCAAAGCCTCTGAGAATGTTTTTATCCATTTTTCTTTTATTTTGAAGAAATAGCAGTAGTTATTAGTCAGGCTAAGGCTGAGCTCTGTTCAAAGGCTGATGTTGAGAGTGGAGAAAAATGAGACTAAGTAGAGGCTCATAGATATGTGGTTTTTAGTCCAGAGGGTTTTTTCCTATAAATACAGTCTCTTTTGTGCACCTGCTTAATTATTTTGTCACTTATTCTCATTCAAAGTGCTCAGGGAGTTACAGAAATCATTACTGCATATGAGGCAATTTTATTTTTATATATACTGAAAATCTTACAAGAATTACTTTCCTCCTTAGAAGAGTAGATTACTTTCCTCTGTCTTCCACATGTATTGGGATGTTGATCACACTTGTGAGACTCCTAAGATGTGAATTTTTGAATTTCAGATCAGGATACCTGTCCCTGCTCTTCCAGAGTTTGTGAATAGTATTGACCTTAAAAACAAACAAACAAACAACAACAAAAACCAGAACAAAAACCAGCCCCCCAAAAAACCCCTTAAACATCAACATTTAAGTTTTGTTAGAGAAACAATTTTTTAAAGTGTTCTTAAACTTTTTGTGATTAGTCTGCAATTATTGAAGTTAATGTACTTTAATGGACTTAATATAGGTGGAAAATTAGGGAGAGGTACAGTTAAAGTTGTCTAAGCATTTGCATTCAACTTATCAGTTTTCTTAATTTTGCATATCCAAGATATTTTCTTTCTCTGTATTTTGATTGAGTTTGCATTTTGTTTTATCTCAAAACCAAACCTCCTCCAAAAAGAGCAAAACCAGTTTTCAGCCCCAAAAAGGAAAACAGGTATTTTTATATGCAGGAGAAATAAAAATGCCCATTTCTGTGAAAACAAATCTTGTGGAGTACACGGTTCAAGGCATGCAGGGGGTCAGCTGAAATTCAGGAATGCAGCGTTACTCATTGTTAGGAAGTGTTTTTACTTGGGGCAAAGCTGGTTTTGATTTGGAAGAGATAGAGGACTTTGTTTAAATAAATAAAATAGTATATATAGTATTTATAGAAATAAATAGAGCCTTCAGTACTTTTTTGAAGATGCAGGCTCAGGTAAAACCAGCTTATTTTCTTCATGTCATGTCTGCTCCAAATGTCTGTGGTCTTAAGTTCTTCCATTTCTGTAAATTATGATTCCAAAGTGATAAAAAAGTCTGTATTAAATGAAGAGTCAATTCTTCCAATTGAACTGGAAAATGCCAAGGATAAGTTTATGTGAAAACTCAGCTTTTTTTTCCCTGGGTGAGAATGTTCTGTAATTGCACAGTTGCATCCTATTTGTTGGTGGAACTTTCTTAGTTATGTTTTCTTCTGAGGGCTCAGCAAAATTAGTGTCCATGAAATGAATTTATAACTTAGAAGCCTTTTAGAAGGTTGTAGAAAGTGTTGCCTTTGTACTGCTGTGAAATCCTTCTAAATAATTGTGCTAAATTGTAATAAAAAGCTCCAGGATAGAGAGGGTGGAGGAGAAAGGTCATGTCTAATTTCTCCTCTGCAGTTCAAGTGAGGCAAACTGGCATTGCACAGTCAACTGAAAGCACCTTCTGCAATGGGGTAGTGGGAGGGGGAACAGCACAATTTTGGCTGTTTATTCCAAGTCACACTTGGAATTGTTTGTCCACAGAGACTGTGCCTTCTCTTTCTGATTCACCTGGAGAGTGAGTGGAAGGGAATAAAGGGAATCAGTGTAATATGTACTAATTGAGAGACACCCTGTGTCTGGGAAATTGCTTTTGGAAAAGATGCTGAATGATCTGCTGCTGAGTGAACCAGCAAGGCACCCACTGCCCTCATGCACTTGGCTTTCTTGGCACATCATTTGTCTATTTGCAATTTTTCCAGCACATGCTGAAATTTTTTAGTGGTGAGCGTGCTTGAGACTTTCCCCTGGTTTACTGAGAGGGAAAGTGGACACAGCCCAGTGGGGCAACCTGCCTGGGAGGAGGAGAGACAGTGCAAGGCACTGAGAAACCAGGCTGGAATGTGGGACCTCTTGGAGTAATTTTCATGATAACTAATTCTGTGTTAGAAACAGGGATCCCTCTGCCTGTGTATCATGGCAAACACAGTGCCAAGAATCAGTCCAGCACCATCCACTGCTGAGAAGGGATGGGGGGAATGTCCAAATAAAACAAGGGGTAGAAGCCAAGCAAGCAACCTGTGTGCTGGCTGATGGATCTGTGAGGGGTTTGGGTTGCAAAACAACTGACCAGAGGAACTACAGCGACATCTGCCCTCAACCAGACCTGCAAAGGAAGGTGATGCCAATAGGATGCTCTTGCCTTTTGTTTTGGAAGGGAAAGGAGTCGTCAAAGGAACATCCTTGCCTGGAACCCCTCCCATCATCAGAGCAGTGAGCAGGTTCTGGGGTGCTGTCCCAGCAATGTGGGGAGCAGATGAAAATAGTGATGGCTCAGCACTAGAGAGGGAGCCCAAGCTAAAAAGGGACAAATGTGGCAGAGGGGTGGGAATGTGGCCTTCCTGGCACAGGAGCCACTGAAATGCCCAGCCCTGGGGGCACTTGTCAGGGGCCACAATCCTATTTTGCCACAGAAAGAAGAAAAGCAGCTGCAATGTGCAGTAATTGAATGAGGATTCTGGTGGAGGAGGAGGAGGATGATGACAAATGTTCTGTCATATTCCAAGCATTCAAATGACCATTTATCACAAGCTTCCATCTGTCCTGGCTTCAGCCAGTCCATGGGATCAAATCCTGATCTGCTGTCGGTGGGCTGTGATGGCAGAGAGGGCCCAGCAGCTTTATTATTAGGCTTGAGAAACATGAGCTCTTAGGGATGGGTGGCAAAATCATTCCAAGGCCAGAGCATGGATAAAGTGCAGTTATTGAGAGGCTTGAGTGAATCTCCAGGGTAAGCAAAGGTGGGAAACTTGTGTGGTGTAGATGGGAAGTGTCCCATATTTCAGAGGAACACAGGGCAGCAGTCACATTTCTGGAAGAAACAGCTCAACCTGCAATGAAACATAAAGACTAGAAAGGTTATTAAACACTGTGTGATGTGTTCAGCCTGTGCAGATGGGCCTTTATCAAATGGTTGAGGAGGAGGGAGAGGCAGCAGAACTAATCTGGAGAAACTGTAAAATTCAGAACCAAGCTCATAAGTTTCAGATTGTTGTATCTTTGTTTTAACAGCAATTCCTACCTTGTTTTTTTTCTCTTTAATTGCTGTTTCCAGTGTATACTTAAGGCAATTATAATCACAGATTTACTTCTTTATTTGCAAAAAGGACTTGAATATACACTGTGCATATTAAATAGTCACCACAGCGCGTTTTTGTCAAAACAGATGATTATGAACATAGTACAACATGTTTTTCAGCTCACTTGTGTTGGATTAGAGCTTAATATCTTTTCTCTTTCTGTTTATTTTAAGAGTCACTCTTTAATCCCATTTTCATGGAGTTAAAGATTTACTTTCTTGCAGCTTTTTCTGGTTTCTCTGCCTGTCACCTTTGCTGCAGATCTGAACCACACTTTCATTATTTCTGCTTAGGCTGACTCTTATTAGTTCAAAGCAGAGTTACATATTTTAAATTGATCAAGGTTTCTAAAGCAATTATAACAGCAGCTTTTGGAGGACACAGTTGCAGTTTTCATTTTGATATTACGTGGAAGTGTAAGTTTCTTCAAAGCTGCAAACATAAGCCAGTAAGAGACAGCTGGTAATTATTCTCTAATAAACATAGTAGGAAGTACATGAAAAACCTTAGGGGATGTATAATTTGCCTGCAGAGCAATTAATAAAAATCTCAGGACACTTAAAGGGAAATTCAGCCTGAGAATACACGTGCTGTGTATTTGAGTCCATTCCAAGTTAACAGGTCTGTTGTGATTAAATTTGCGATTTGTTTACAAACACCCTTTCACTTGTTATCGTTCAACAGACTTTAGGGGGGAAATTTTAATCTTTGTTGACTCTTAGTTTCATTTATAAAATGCTTTCTGCTTTTTCTAAAGCCCAAATAATTAAAGTTTGGATATCTTAATTCTTTCTCTTTTAATTTTGTTTGATTAGAAACATTTGAACACGGGGAAAAATGAATCTCCATTTACTACCAACTGGCAGAATTCCTGTCCTCCTGAATGGTTTGTGTTATGCATTAGGCTTGTTGGGTTTTCTGGTATATTATTGTCTTTTTCTGCCCATGTTTTGCTAATTCAAAGCTGTTTATTGCAAGCTGCAAACAAAAAGAGACAAGAATGATGGCTGGAGACCTTGAGAAAAGAGCAGAGAAACTCCTTACTGTAGACAAGCCAGATTGGGGATGGCACTCAGGCCACAAGTGGTTTGTGTTTGCAAGGCTAAGGCCTGGCTCAAAGAGAATGGGAAGCCTAAGCTGGGCCTGAGGGGCAGGGAGGCACAGGGAGTTCATCTGAGCTAAGTAGTTTTGTTCAGGGCTGGTAAAAAGCTGCCAAGCTGCAAGGTTGGGATGTCAAAGCAGCATGTAGGAGTTGCTGTAAGGCAGAGATGGAGGGAATTGGATGAGAAGAAATGCATTCCAAGTGCAGAAGAGTCTAAGTCTAAGTGAAAAGAGGCAAAACATAAGCTCAGACTTCTGTAAAATGTAGCTTTCTCTTTGGGTGGATGAGGAACAAGTTTGCTTTGAAGAATTTATTTCTGTGGCATCCACAGGTGTGGGTTATCACCATTTTCTTCACAGAGAATTGCCATGAAGCCCAAATCATTGGGCTCGTTGCTGCCCAAGTACCAAACTCTGGAGTATGTGATAGAAGGACTGAAAAATGTTAAAATTCAGTGTCCTTCCAGCCCCTGATGAACCTGAAAGTTGTGGGTGTGCTGTTAAAACTGTGTCATTGTCATTTAAACCCAGCCCCTCCCTGTTGCCCTGGCCAAGGCTTTATAGGAATGCTCTTTTATGAGCAGCCCCTCTGTTGGGGACAGGTTGCCTTCCCATAGACTATATTGTATCCTTTTGTAAGATATTACATCACAGGCACTAAAATTGTGCTAAGTTAAAGGAGATGATATTTTTTGGAATACTCCTGAGTGTGTTGTAGCTGAGACACAACTTCTCAGGTGCTCCTTTTTCTCTCTGCTTAATTTCTGCAGCTGACAACGTGGTGAGACTTTAGCCATTGGTACTGGGGAAATAAAGAGTGAAAAAAGAAGTGTACAGATGGATACACTCCCTCTAGAACTTCCTTAGGATCCCAAAGTGAGATGCACCAGGGTTCTAATAAATGATTGTGTTTCCAGTGGAGAAAAATGGAATCTATGAGGGAGTGGTTTCAGCCATCCTGACATAGCACAGTCATCTCTGGAGGTGACCTGTGCACCCACTGACTGTGGACAGACCTTAAGCTGCCTGAGCCCCTGTTGGAGTGTTCTATAAGCCTGGATTAAGTGGGAAAAGTCTGAATTTCTGAAGGTTTCCTTGGATGTTCTTTCAAGGCTCATTAGGAAAGTGGATCCTTGCAGTGTCTCGAGTTGGATTGCAGCAGTTCCTCCCAGGTATGAGCACAGCAGTGCCCTCCTGGCAGCACCACTGCTTGGCAAAGGGGGCACTTCAGGCTGTTAAACACAGCTGCTTGAGCTAGATAGAAACCTGTATCTCTTGGGGTACCATAAATCAAGCTGCCCCAAGACAGCAAGAGCTGCCTGCTGTGGCCTGTGCTCAGCAAGCCTCCCTTCCTTTCCCTTTTTAATGCAAACCATCCCATTACAAAACACGTGGCACTTTATCATGTTCTGAAGCTCCTGCACCACGCCAAGTGTGCTGGCATGGAAATCACTGCAACAGGCACACCAGCACCTTGAATGGTCTGGTTTGTGTCGTTGCTCTGGGAGCCAGATAACCAGCTGAGGATTGCTGCACAGTTTTTGTGATTTTATTTTACCTTTACAAATAAGTAGCATTTCAAACTCAAGTGATAAAAAGCCTGCTCTCTGCTGATACCGTGGTCACGTTCGTTGTCGCACTGTTAGGTAAGGCAGAGCTTTCTGTTCCTAATGGTTTGAGTCCTGACTAATGCTCTGTGCCAACAGTAGAGATACAGATTGAAATTTAAATAAACTACCCAGGCAGTGTTTTACAGGATGTGTTCCTTGTTGGCAATTTGTTGTTGCTGACAGCCTCGGCTCCTCGGGCCGTTGTTCTGAGCCGCTGGGATTGGAGCACGCGCAGCCCCAGCTTATAAATGTTTCAGGAGCGCCACGATGGAGCAGCAGAGGCTGAAAATGTAATCAGCTATTCTTTTGGAAGGGGTTAGTGTGAAAGAAGCCAGATTTGGTGGGGTTTGATTTTAGTTTTGATGCAGCATCAGTTTTGATACTTCAGTGTGTTCTCCTTGTGCTGCTCCCTACGATCTATCAACTTCTCTTGTCCACTGGCAGTGGAAAAGCCAAGGCAAGCATGGAAAGCTTCAGGAAAAAAAGCTTTTGGTGCCAGGAGACTCTTCTACTTCAGGTCCATAAAGGAGTATATTTTTGGAATTGATCTCTTTGATACAAACATGCTTACAACTCTTCTTCACAGTATTGTTTCATTATTGAAGGCTTTCCTCTTGATTACACTACAGAAACATTTGTTGTTTCTCATTGGACTTTAATGATAGAGAGGCATGTTTTAAACTTTAGAATGCTGGGGTTTGTCAGTCTGGCTTTTTAGCTGTTGTTTTTAATTAGAGCCATTCTTTATAACAAGATTAGCACACGGAATGTGGCTCTTTGAGATCTGCTCCACTGGGGCCTTCACCTTTATCACACCCAAGCTCCCAAAGTTCCCCCAAGAGCTGCTCAAAAACTCCTTTGTAAAGTACAGCCTATCCCTTATCTTCCCATGGTAGCATTTCCCAAGTGTCTGTCCAAGGCATTCAGTTCCAAATCTCCAAATTAAAACCTGTTCTAAAGAAATCCATGACAGACTGGTGCCCTTTTGTCTCCTCTGTCAGTCTGTGATGTGAGATGAGGTAAAAGAGGAGGTGTTTTATACAAAATGGGGTCTCCATTTCTTTTCTTTGTTTATCCAAAAAGTCAACGTTAAATGTATCAGACAGGAATGATTTGTGGCAGCAGAACAAACAGTTTATTAATCTGGTTGTGATTTCATTAAATCCTTTGATCCTCCTGATGCTGCTGCTTACTTTAATACTAAATATCATTGATACAAAGTATTTTATTTTAGGAGCCCAATGTTTGATTTGGTGTTTTGGAATAATAATATGGCCTAGAGTTGTTTTGTGGCTATAACTTTTGTTTACTCGTGTTTACTCATTATAAAATTAAGTCAATAGTCCAAATTGTCATGGAACTAACACATTGTTAATGTGACTACTGCAAAATATCACAAATTTGTGATATTTACCACCCTATTCAGTCCTTTTATTGTGGAGGAGCTGTGCACTCCAGCTGGTAGAAAACAAACCAGACCCTGATCTTAAGATAGTTTAAGTGAAACATGTGGCCCTGGCATGCAAACTCTGATATTGGCTATAAAGTTGCACTCTTATGTTAATTTGATTTAACAGATTATTCAGAATAATGATTTTTTAAAATTATTAAGAACCTTTATTTTTTTGTCATTGAAATACTGTTTTGAAGTTTTCTCCCTCTCCCAAAAGAATCAGGATCAGAAGGTTTTCCTTGAATATTTTTTCATTTTATTCAGTATTTTTAGTTCCGCCCGTACAAAGGTTCAGGACAGAATTAGTCACTGCTTTAATTACTGTTTCCTTTCTGTAGTGCTGAACTCATTTCACACACATCCTCCCCCAGAAGGCCCTACCAAAACATATTCTTTGTATGGCACATCCCTGCCTGTCCTAAAGTGGTGCCATTTCACTGACATAACAACCCAAGCACTTGTCCTCTCATTTCCGATGTCTTGGGTAATTGTGGCACAGGCTTTTGTCAGTAATTGTGTTTCTAGGACTCTAATCCTGTTGCCCTGGAAAACAGGGCAAAAGTCCAGTTAAATTCTCTGAAGCCAAGAATAAGGTGACTGCTCAGAACTGGGTAATGAGAACCTGCTGGTTGTGTCCCGATTCTCTTACTGGGATATCTTGAACACAGTCAGCTCTGACAAAGTGCACTCACACATACAAGTGATTTTTTTTCATGGTTATTGCTTCAGATTTGCTCTGTCCCCCCTCATGTTTGGAAGATCACTAAATGAGAAGAGTTTTGCTGTGTCTGCCAGGGTTGGACTTTGGTGAGAGCTCTGCCAGTGACTTTGGTGAGAGCTCTGCACTGTAACCTGGCGGCAGGTCCAGCCTCGCTGCCCATGGGTTGTGTCCCACATGGCTTGGCTTTGGAGCAGCTGAGGAATGGCTGGACTTTGGAGGGAGCATCCTGAATTAATTCAGAATTAATTCCACTGAACCCAGCCTGGGAGGGACCTATTCTTAGCTTTGCTTGAGTGCAAAATGCTCAGCACTTCCTAAGCCAGAACCAACCCCTCCAATCCTCTGCTAAGTGCTGGGGCAGGTGTTTTCAAATGAAGTCAGGAGTAAAAAGCAAATTGCACAGCATGAAACAAGTACCCCAGCCATGTTTAAGGCTGCACCTTCAGGCTGCTGAGCCCTGGAAGCTTGGATGGAAATCTCTGTGGCACTGGGGTTGGGATGAAATATTATTTATTCCTTAGACCTAAGAGGGAGCAGCAATTCATTAGCTGTGATTTAATTCCTTACTGTCATTAGAGCAGAGGATGATATGGTTGTGAGAGCTCAGAAAAGCAATGCCAGTGCTCCCTTTTTTTCTCCAGTACAGCAAGAGTGGTGAGCCTGCTCAATTCTCTTTATCTTTGTGTACAGTATCTGACTCCTGCTGCTGCCTGAAACGTCTTGTAGTGATGAATGGAGGGTTTCTGTACAACACACAGACCAGGGCTCTTTTTTCCCCACACATTTTGAAACCCTCATGCTCTCATGAACTTTGTTTTATCTGGAAACACAGCGTTTGGTGGTGCAATTCTATGGGCTCACAACAGTAACTAAGATAAAGGCAAAGTCAGCTCAGCTTCCACTTGGAGCTTCCTGAAACCCTGATTGCCTTTGTGTCAGTGCAGGGTTGTGTTTCTGTGCGTGCTGAGCCCGAGCTGCAATAGTCACATTAATTAATTGCTCATAATAAAGAAGTATATTAGTCAATAAACACCTTTTGTGTGTAATTAAATGGTAAACTGAAGTTGAGGGATTTAGTAATCCCTGGGAGCACTTGTGACTATACTGCAAATCATTGTGTTTATTTCCTACTGGGTAGGGGAGAAAAAATGGACAATCTGTGTTCCATAAGGTAAAAATGATGAGGAAAAAGCTCATTTTCTGCTGCCCTGGAGCATGTGCTGCTTGTTCAGGTGTGTCTCTACTGAGAAGTGGCTTGGTGTCCAAAGACCTTTATACTTCAAAAAAAGAGAAAACAAAGGTTTTCCTCTCCCCACAAACAAACCAAACCCCACACTCATGCTTAGAAGGGGAAATAGGAGAGTGTCTCTGAATTTCTTGAACGTGTCCTCCTAAAGCAGTGGGCTCTCTCCTGTCAGATACAGCTTAACCCTCAATAATGAACAACAAAGTGTCATTAACTTCTTGTAGACTTCAGAGTTATCAAAAATGAATTTATCTGAGGCATTTGAACAAACCCAACAACAGGCAGGAGTCTGAGATGAATCTTTCACCAAGGGTGTTTTCCATACTTTTCAAAGGGCTGGGGTTGAAATCTCTGCCATAATACCTACATTTAATGCAATATTGAGGGAAAGGGAATAATCTGTAGCAGTCTACAAAAACCCCCAAACCCCCTCAAACCCAACCCAACAGCTTTGTGGCAATTTATTCTCTTGCAGGTAGTACCTTCGTGTTTACATGTGATTCTGAGGAAACTTAATGAATGCAAGTAAGGAAAAAAAATGTGGTTTTTTCCCCATCATTAGGCTCTCCTCTACGAATGCCTTATTATAACTTTGGCAGCACAGCAGGATTTATAACACTGAATACATTGTGTCAGCTCTCTTGTTTGCAGGAGGATAAAGTTCCATTATTCAGAGCTTTGCTTCAAATCCTCCCATTGTCGTACAATTAAACACAGTCCCTTTTTTTTAGGACTAAACCTCATACTTCAAGAAAATAAGCTTTCAGGATGAAGGATGTGGGGTTTAGGTGTTGCAGGTGATACTGAGCTGGAGCCATGAAACCCATCCAGGGTGGGAGGGCAGCAGGTGGCTCAGGAGGCACAAGTTCCTTTGGGCTCTTCACCCTCTGCCTTGACCAAGGACAGTGTTCAGGTTGCAAAATGTCTGTGTTGGAAGTGGGTTTTTTCCTTCTTTCTGTATTTAATTATCACACTAAAAGCAGGAGTTGGATTTATGATGTAAATAAGTGACAGTGAGGTGAATTGTGCCAGGGAACTGCAGGTGTTTGTTTGGGTCTTGTGGAAATACAGGGGATGGCTTTGAAGGGATGCAGAGGAGCTGCAGGTCTCAGGGTTGTCTGGTTTTCTCTTATTGAGGGCACAAATAAACATGGTATGTGCCTGTAGGGCTTCTGAGTACAGGCCTGCAAGGGTTTGGGTAGTGTAGGAAGGATATATGGGGTAATTATTTGTATGGTTTTAAAGTGGGATTAGTCACCTCGAAGGCAAAGTCTGTGGATTCACTGAAGTTTCTCTTTTGGCTTGATTTTTTTTACATCATCAGATTAGGCAAGAGGATAAATCTCAAACAGGAACAGTTCATGTCTCAGAGCTGGAAAGTTTGTTCTCAGTCACTCAAACTCAAAACTAACAGTTCTAGTTTTGGTCTATTAGACTATTACTCTCTTTAAACAATGGATGGTGTACATGAGTGTTTTTTTACTGATGTGGAACTTGCAATCTTAGTAATTTTGTGGTCCTCTGACATTCAGAGCACCAATTTTCTGTACAATTAAAGGAATTTGGATTTTTGTAAATATATTTTTCCAATACTTCCCCTGACCACAAGCTCGAGGAGGTCTTTGATCACTATTTATTCTTGTGGTTTGAAAATAAGTTCTGAAATACTTCAGAAACTAGAAAAAAGTATAAATATTCCATCTGACAAATTCTTTGCTTAATGTAAGTCCCAGAACTTGGGCCTAAAGCCCATCTTGGGCCTAAAGCCATCACCACATAAGGCTTGAAAATAATTGAACATCACCTACTCCATCATAATTAAGTTTTAGAGTGTAATGGGAAAGGAGCTTCTTTCTCTGATGTGATTTTGGTGTTATTTGTTGCCATAGTTTTGTTCTTGTTCAGGTCATACAAACTTTTTGTTTTGTAGTATTTTAAAATACACACCTTAGATATAGTATTAAATTACATGAATGAATGCTTGAAAACTTAGTACCTACTAATATATTGCCCTGATTTCATAGCCTGAATTCCACTCATAGTTCAAAAGTACAAAGAAACATCTTGGTTTTCTCGAAGAAAGCCATTTGGTGAACTCTTTTTGTTGATTTTCTCCCACTAATGTTCTTGCTGCAAGGGAATTTCCCCACTTGGAGGGTTTACAGATTGCTAGGACAGTAATAAAACAGATGCTGGTATAGATATCAAACCCTCTCCAAATGAGACTTTCTCCTGACGAGCTCCTGAGTGTTCCAGCCCTGCTGTGGTGGAGTTTGCAGTTATTTACAGCCCCAACTGCTCTGCAGTCACCACTTCAGCCTAAAGCTCTCTAACAAGTTAAGCCTGTTGTTAACCAGCTTAGTGTATTATTTATGACCAGAACATCAGTTAAGATAAAGACTCCACTGTGCTGTGCCCTGCCTGGAAGGGGTTCCTGCCTAATTACGGAGTCAAGTGGATTTTGCAAACCTGGCCTGAGCCCCAGGGCAGCTCTGTGTGTGCCCAGATGCTTCTGGGGCACTTCTCTGCGAGCTGCCACTGAGTTTCCCTCTGAATTCTCTGTTCAAACTTCAGCTAATCAAAGAGGAATAGATTTGGTTTTGGAAGGAAGGAGATGGGTGTGCCACCTCCCCCTTTTGCCCATCGCTACTGCTGTTTCTTCAGAGCAGGAACAATAACAGACTCTGAATATTTCCTCTCTCTTTCTGAGAGCTGCCCTTTGCCTGTGTGTGTTCAGAATTAGCAGAGCCCACCCTGTGTTTTCTCTAAGCCCAGCTTGATATGTCTGGCTGTCTCAATCATTACCTCAGATCAATATTTCTCACCCCCTGATTATTTGTATTTCCCTCCAGTGCCCTGTCAATGTTTTTGTGCAGGGGAGTGCAATATTCTGGATGCCAGCAGGGCTATAAAAAGCACCATTCCTGGTTTCCTGTGTCAAGAGAGAAATCCCCCTGTAACCTTTGCCAAAACCTCCTCTCCCTGTGCCCTGCTGGGATGTGTTTCCCCTGTGTTGGCTGAATTCAGGACACTGGTCCCTGTCCCCCCCAAAAACACTGAGCAGTTGCATTATGAGAGCATTTTATTTGCATTTATCCATCAGTGCACGGGATGAATAAACAAGATTGTTCAGAAAACAAAGACCTCACCTAAATTCTCTCTGGAATTATGGATGGAATTTTCTTTAATTCAGAGGGTTTTCAGTCAGGCCTGTACTGGAACGTTTCAGATATTATTGTCAGGTAATTGTTCTGTAAATTGTTGCCTTTCTCTTGGTAGCAACTGCTCTTTCATCTTCAATTAAAATGCCTATTTTGGATCTTACATGTTAAAATATCAAAAATGACACCTACAGAAGTTACATCTATTTTTGACTTTTGTTTGTGTTATTGAATATAATATAGTCAGAAAGATACCTTTACACTCTATCCTTGGGGAAGATGAATTTCTGGTTCAGGGCTCTTCAAAGATCAAAGACAAGGAAAGCGTTGAGGAAGAGGGAAGGCAATATTTTTTTCATTGAAATGTAGGTTTTGTTTCGAAAGGTAGGAAAAAGAAAAAAGAATTTCTAAACTGTGATCCTAGAGTATATAATTAAGGGAAAGTTCATTAGTGACCTACAGACATAAGGTTGGTGTTATTTTGCTGTCAGATGTTCATCCGATAAAACATCCACCCTTTTCTGCCAAAGCCTTTCTTGAAATAATTTTGTAGCCAACCTGATCCTAAAGAAAGCAGGTTTTTTAAATAAAGTAGTACATAATGATGACCTAGTTAATATTGTTTCTTGCTATGAATAGCTGATGAAATCCAACAGAAAATTGCAAAGTATGTAGGGTTTGAAATGGCAGAAGCCAAGCAGAGCAGTGTCTCTATTGTGGCAGCTCTGCTTTTTAAAGAAGGGAAAACAAAGGGGAGTTTGTAAGATCAGGTAACAGTGACAGTGTGCACAAGAAACCAAACCAAGCAGAGATTCACCTCTGTTTTCATAAATTAGTGTCTGTAAAAGGATGGGACAGTAAAACTGGCAGGGCAGATACTTGGCTGGGAATGAATGTTTAATCCATCATTCAATGTACCCCAACACCCAAGCTAATGAGTAGGCCCTTTTTAGATTCTATTTAACATTAAATATGTGCTTGAATTCCTCCCTTGATGTTAAATATTCAATGCCTGGACAGACCCTTTGGCTTCAGAGGGTTTATTAGTGTGCTGGTACAACACAAGGCTTTGAGTGTTCCATTAAATCAGGCAAATAATGCTTGATCACCTTGTGGAGCATCAGGTCCAAACCTCGCCCTTCACTCACTAAATGCCATTTTTGCAAGGAATAAGTGATACTTCAGGGGGTGTAAAACACCTCTCTCACTGCCTTTGGGACAGGTTTATATTACAAAAAGTTTTCAGGGTGTTGCTTCACTTGAAGGGTTATTTGGAGGGTTATTTGCTAGAGGGTTATTTGGTTAAAATGGTTTGGGTTTTCCTGGTTACATTTATGAGGATTTTTTTTCTAGTGAAAAGTGATTCTGTTTTATAATTTATTTAAATAAATATTTTATGATTACATTTGTTGCCTGTACAGAAATAGGGGCAAAATAATTTAGCTTATAATTACAGGATTGTCAGAGAGTGTGAAAATACTGAACAAAGTGTCTATTCTGAGGTGCCCATGCTCTGATAGAGAAAATCCCCTTTTTCCTTTAGGATGAGATGTTCTTTTTTCTATTTTTCTTGTGTGCTTTATTCAAATTTGATGGCAGGTTTAAAATTGCATGGCCTTTTTAAAGAGAAGGGTTCTATTGCTCGTGGTTGGCATTTGCATGACAATAATGGAGAGATACCAAAGCACAGCCCACACTTGGTTTATGTTCCATGGAGAGGCAGATCTGAGCCCTTCTCAGATTAATTTAAAGCCCAATTCCCACTCATCAATTTCTGGGATGTTTTGTCACTGTGTTTTAATTTATCCATGGGAGTAAACACCCTGTTAACTCAGTGCAAAGTCATGGTAGTGGACTGACAGAATCAAAGAAAATAGCGAGCTCATGAATCTTGTTGATTTTTCCTTTTGATTTTTATCTCTCTGTGATTCAGAAGCTCAGAAAATCTGTTATCTCAAAAGAGATCTGTATCATCTCTTTGAATCAGAATATAAAAGAAGCAGGGAGATGCTGCTGTTGAATAGTTTTAATATAACATTATATTGACTAGTTATTTTTAGCTAAAATATATCTTTGTATCAGGGGTATGAGATATGCAGGGCAGATAACTTTGCTCAAGGGTGAAATTTAGCATTAAAATAAGAATCAGAGGAGTGAAATCTTCCAATGGTGAATCAATAACCAATCAGTAACACTCCCTAATTAAGTGCCAATCAGTTCTTATCATTGGATAATTTACTGTAAAACCATTTAGCCCGAGAACACTCTGATCTCTCTTTCAAACTGAGAGTTCTGTATCACAGAACACATGTAAAAATGTCTTAAAAAGCTGTTGGGGCAGTTGTGAGATTTTCCTGGAGAAGTAGAAAATTAATCTTAATATTTTCTAATATAATGAAAGTCCTATTTGTATTTTCTCTGTATCTTAGCTTTAATATACAGAATTTTCTGTTCTAAAGTGATTTATGATACAACCTTTGCTACGAATGTTGGTGTGAATTTGAAAATACCATCTTGGTGGGATTTCTCTCTTTTCTTTTTTTTTCTTCTCTTTTTCTCCCCACTGCAAAGTGAACCAGAGCAATACATGGTGCTGTCTCCAGTCTTCCTCTGTACAGAATATTCTACTATTATGTTTATGTTAATATAGCAACAAACCAGGAACACAGAGTTGGAGCTACACAAGCCAAGGGGTTTGTGAGGGTTTTAGAACTGAAGATACATTTTAACAACTGCCAAGTAGGAGACAGGGATTGAAAACTCCTTGTGAGCTGATGTTTGCTTTGTTATTTAATTCTCATTAAACCTGAACAGTTCCTAGATGAGGGACCTCTTTTGGGAAATGACAAATGATGAAAAACAAGAACAAGTGCTGGTTAAAGCTCCATGTCCAGGGGGTGAGCCCCCCAAGATTCCACTCTACTGACAGAAGGTGGTGCCAGAACAAGCCTGGGTTTCGGTGCAAAGTGAGGAAACCAGTTTGAATATGATCTCATTATAGCCCCAAGTGAGGTTTATACAGTTTCCTTTAAGCCTCATGTGAAGTACTTTGAGAGCTTCAAAGCCTCCTATTTGTATCAGACAACTGGCCAGCAGCTCAATAACTGGCTGTTAGGGCTGCTCCAAAACAGAGTCCTCCCAGAGCTGCCACCTCCGTTGTGCTCAGTACCCTCCTGTGTGTCTTTGGCTCTGTGTGTATTTTCATTGTGCTTTAATCATGGAGCCTCAGAGAGGAATTGTTAGTCTAATCAGCTCTCCATCCTTGTACAGCCTGATTAATGCCTGCCAGGGCAGCTTGTTTGTGTTATAGGAAAGATCTTCCTGCTCTGATCTCAGCTCTGGTGTTTTTAGTGCTCCCTGGCTGGTGATAAAAAGGCCAACTGCTGAACAGCTGCATTAACTGCTGTTCCTCTCTAGTGCTGCTCCAGCAGGCTGGGGCAGAGCTGCTGGGCTGTCTGCTCTGCCTCCAGGGATGCAGGAAGGTCTGGGAGTCCTGGTGGGTCCTCAGCCAAGGAGAGGCCAGGTCAGATCTGGACTGTGGTTGCTGGGGATACAACATGACCATAGGCAACAATTTCCCTAATTTGTTCTTGATTTGCTTGCAGTGGAGGGATCCTCTTGTGTATCTTCTGATATTGTAGCTGCTTCCAAGAGAAATTTGTAATACCAGATTGCTTGTTTTGTTTTGTTTTTTCCCTGCATTTATACAGACTGGGAAATGTCCTGTCTGGTTGCACAAAGCATTAAGGAAATTGAAGTTCTTCATGAAATCTGTGACTCAATCAACAGCTCGGTGTGGTGGACCCTGGCAGGCTGTCAGAAGGGGTTCTCCTGGTGGAGGCAGAGCTCATTCCACCTGTCCCTGCGGCTGTTGTCCCCTTGCCCAGCTCCTGTTCTCCCTGTGGAGCTCCAAAGAACAGTTCCCAGCACTCCACTCCCTGTGTGGGGGTTGCCCTGTACCCTGCACCCTTTTGCCAAGAATCTTTGGGACTTTGGGTGACATGAGTCCCCAAGGAATGTCACTGAAAGCAGAGTAGCAGCTGCTCCTTGGTGAAGGCTTAGCAAGGGTATTCCAAGGTTGCCTTGGAAGCTGTTCCTGGTGTACAGTTCTTTTTCAGGGAGGTACAGGTAAAGGCCATGGTAACACCAAGGGATTTTGAACACATGACCAGAAAACAAGAAGCTCTTGTATTTTTTTGCTGTCTTTGGTTCAAATCTGTGTGGTTCAATGGCACAACTATGTAAAATTTGTGGGAAAAGTCCAACATCAGGCACCACTGAATCCATTCTTACCAACTATTTTTTATGGAAAACACTGTCAGCTGCACCACTGCCAGCAGTGTACATCAGGTCTTAGGCAGGCTTAAAGCAAGGGGAAAGAATGTTTCTTGATGTCTTTTGTGAGCTGATTCCTGTGGATATAAAATCATTTCTTCACTGAAAACTCTTTTAAACCAGGCTGGTTTGTGCTGTGTCCATTATTTAGAACCTCACAGGATGAGCAGGGCAGAAAAGATGCTCAGTGCACCTTTGTGAAGGATTTTGTCATCATCTTGCAGGGTGGGTCTGTACAGAATTTCTTGTGCCTCTATTTTTGCCTCCTGTTTTAAAAATTCCTCAAGAATCTGGCAAATATATGAGCAATTACCGATTTCAGAGGTTTAACTGCCCCAACAGGCTGCCTTTTGGAAGGAATACTTTGCCTCAGCAAGTGTTGCCGGTCAGGCGTGTCTTGGTTTCAATTTAAGGAGCTCTAAAACACTGAGCTGCCCCTATTTTGCCTAATACAAATGTAGAAGGCTTTAAAGACTGGCCACTGGAGCAATCTCATTTTAATAGAATACCTGCAATTCTCTTTCTGCTGAGCCCTGTATGTTTTAGGATTGCAGCCCTGGGAGCTCTGCTTAGCCAATACTAAATGGGCTAAATGCTGCATTCAAGCACTGCCATAGCAGTGGCAGCTGCTTTGGTTTGCTTTTGTTTTGTTTGGGGTTGTTTTGAGCTGCAGGGTGGGATTCATTAGTGGTTCTCAAGCGTTTTGAGTCCTTTCTGCATCAGCTTGTGCAGATTTTCTCCCAATTTGCAGACCTCCTGCAACACCTCAGTGTGGCTGTGCTGGATCTCTAATTATTGTTACAGAATTTGGTCCTTCACTTCTAAATCATGGTTAGTGGAGATCTTCTTCAGAAGGCTGGAGATAACTGCAGTTCTGCCTAATTTCAGTCCAATTTTTCTGTTGGACTTCTTTGGGAAAGATGAACAGTTAAATCAGTCTTTTCCCTTTAAAATTACTTGCATCGATTTCTTTTAATTTGGTTCTACTCTGGAGATTTTATAGGCCTGAGTGGCATGTGCTTATGCTTTGTGTGCCAGAATCTAAGGGGCTTTAATGAGACTGTTTGGGACAGTTGCTTTGAAATCTGTAATGAAAGATAGTTTAAGTCTGAGAAAAACCTCAAAACTTTGTCCTTGGCATTATTTAGCAGCCAAGAGTAGAAAACCATCACAATGTTACATGCAGCTCCTTAAAACACTAATTGTTCTGCTCCTTAACACCAAGATACTGTAAATGGTGCTTTTTCCCTCCTGGATGCTCATGTGTTTATAAATCTGCTTTCTGAGTTGTTCATATTTAAAGTTATTATTGAAATGGGGGGGAAAAAAACAAAGCAAAAAACCACCAAACCCCAAAGTATTTTGAGGGGAAACCATTATTCAGGAACAGAAGGAAAGTTGCAGTGTCTCTTTAGTCATTTTAAAAACTGCACTGAATAATTTATTGTTCAGTTGGGGTAATACCTCAAGGGAAAAGTGGCCTTGGTGTTCCTCAAGAATTTCACGTTTGTGTGACCTCGATCGTGGCAGAATCAGTGAAACGATGCTCTGACATATAAAGTGTGTTATTGCCACATAAAATATCTTGTTTCTGAACTTGTCCTTTTTTCATAGTTTGGGATGTACTCAGGATATATTAGGCAGCGCTGCAGAAAATTGTGTGTTCCCTGTGCCTCACTGGGAAAGACTCATCTCTCAAACCCCAACTTTGTCTTCCATTCATTGGTATTTGCCAAGACTTTCAAAATTTCCCACCACAATAAAAATGAGCCTGGCAGGTAGGAACTGCAGGAACTGTGCTGGCATGTCTCAGAGGGCTGGGCTGTGGAGCACCATGAATTCCCTTTCCATTCCTTGCAGGATGGTCATGGAAAAGCCCACATGTTGCTTTGGGGGAGTAACTTCTGCAGTCACCAACTTTGAGTCTTTGGGCATCTTACCAGGTACCAGAAACACCTGACAAAAGCAAGTGTTACTGAGAAATCCTGAACTATCCATGAAGAACACTCAGCCAGGAAAGAAACATGCCAAATAAAAATGGACTATAATGTGCTGCTCACAATAATAGAGAAAGAGACTCTGGTAAATGCAAGTTCAAGTTAAAAACACTGTGTTGAAAGGAGCTGTCAAGTGTATAGAAATATAGAAAATACAGTCAGACAGTCATCATCTACAGTTCCTTAATGTACAACAGACTGAAAACTTGCAGTGAAAGAGCACAATAACTAATTGACAGCTCCGAGTTGGGCTTTTTTGTTTTGCTGCAGTTTTGCAGAATCTGCAATAGAATTCCAAAGTGTTTCCTTCTAGAAATTAACACAAGATCTTTTGGTGGTTTGGTATTATTAATTGAGGGGATTTGTAGGAATCTTTTACTCTGGTCCTTCACATCTGAATTGGTTCTGTTACTTAAGTTTTAATGAAACATCTGAATTGAGTTTGTTTCTTGGGTTTTAATGAGACTTCTGAATAGGGTCTGTTTCTCAGGTTTTAATGGCACTTGATGAACTGTTGAGAAAGTCCCCAAATTAACACCTACAGAGGCATTCTTGGAAGACAAACATCTTCCATCCTTATCTGAAGACCTAGTTGCTTGCCTGCAATGCTTGCAGTCAGCTAGAACAGAGAAAAGGTGTCTTTGTGAAAATCAGACCCAGGTTTCCAGCACTTCACCTGCTCTGAAGCTTTGCAGTTCTCAAAGGCACACAAGGAATTCTGGTGAGTAAATACCCAGTGCTCCTTTAGGTGTGCAAATACCCCGCTGTACCTGTGGCTGAGGGCAGACTGGCACACCTGCTGCAGGATTAATTACATTTATTAGGACTCTACACCAGATCTTACCAGTTGGCTCAAGTTTTTCCACAGTGCCAGAGGGACTGAGAGGAAATGTGTGTTTTGTGAGAGGGCTCAGACTGGGGAAAGGAATCTGTGATTCTGAAATTAGGAATCAGAGCACAACATGACTCATGTTTTTGCCTTCAGTGTGGCTGGGTGAGAGTCATGGAGAAACCAGATGTGCCTTCCTGACCACAGATTTGTGGGAACAGCACAAATTCTTCACTTAAGTCATTAAATATTTGATAAACGTTGGGGAAAAGTTTCAGGTGGATCCTGCACTGTTACTATTCATTATAAAGGAGATATTTGCAGGCACACTCCACATTTGGCAGCACCTACTGAATAATTTGTTTTCTGAAAACACATAACTAAAGGCAGAACATAAGTAGTGTAAGCTTTAAAAATTGCACTTCTGAATGTTTGTGCAGAAGAGATTTCAAACACAGCAAGATGGAAAAAAAGTGTTTCAGAAATTTGTGATTATCGATATTCCTAATTAAGTGATTTGCATATTATTTTAGAAGTGTGCTTGATGCTCCACCAATGGGAGTACCGTTTAGTGACTAAGTTAGTTAATGGCCACAAGAATGTATGTCTGTACTAGGACTAGCAAAATAACAGTTCATTTTCTTTACTTAAGACACCAACCACACCTGCAGTACAAATTTAGCTTGGATAGTGTTGTCAGTTCTACTATGGATGTCAAATTAAGAGACTAAAAACTGCTTTGTTGTGTAACATTCATTTTTGTTGCTTTTCCTGCATAGATCAATGCTTAGCCTTTATATTTCACCCTTTTTTAGCCCTGCAGTGCTCTAAGAGGCCATAACACAAACAGAACCTGGGCTTGAAAACCACTTCCAACAGAAATAACCTGATATTTAAAAAAAAAAAAAAAAATAAAAAATTGCCAAACAACAGATGACTTTCCTTTAGATCTGGACAAGAATTCAAAGCTGTGCAACAACAACGGAAAATAGTAGAAACATTACTGGAAAGACAACAAAACATCCAACAGTTCAAATGACAAAATATTTGCTTTGCACCTTTACCAGATTCTGAATAACATCAGTGTTGGATAGATTTGTGAAAGCTCTGTGTAGGACCCCAAAGAGCTTGTTGACATGAATTGAAGTGAAGAGGAGAGTGAAATGAATCCGTGCAATCAAAAAAGAGGGAGACAAAGCATTCTTTTATTCTGAATTTCCCAAGTAAACGTAACACGTTTCTGTGAAATGTTCGCACTTTGATTTTAAAAGAAAATAAGATTCTTGTGGTTGTTTTTGTTTTCCCCGTTGTATTACAGAGCTTTGGGTAAGGCAGGTAAGGAAGCTTTGCTTTAATAGTGTTATAGAAAAATGAAGATTTCCTTTACCATGTTAAACCCAAATGTAAGATCTAAAAGTATTGATGCAGGAAAATCAATTCATTTAGTGAAGAAAAATATTATTTACTACTACCTTGCTAGATTCTTTATTTCTGATGGAAGCAATTTGTTTCCCCCAATAAGTGTCAGGAGTCATCAGGGTATTTAGAATGGAGTTCATTTGAGGACTAAAAGGAATGGTGCTCTCAACTGAGAGAGAGTTGAGAGGTGGGAGCAAACCAAATCATTTTAACGCCATTCAGAGCAGGGCCTGACTAATCAGATTGTTGTTCATGGCTCCTTGCTGTTTGGAGGACAGAATAGTATAATTTAGTGAAATATTTGCACTACAATGCTTGCAAATTTGGGGAAATGGAATTTGGATTAAGCCAGGATTATTTTTGATCTTATCCCTCTTTGCTTCCTACTTTTTTGGTGCATGTGAGCAGCGCTGATGTACGTGCATAAAGAAAAGGGTTTATTTTCTTTGAAGTGTCAATAACATTGTCAGGCATTTATCTCAGTAAACACCCTGCAGGATGATTAAGTCGGGGGGAAGCTGAATGCATGAGATACAAATTAATTTCAGCATTGTTTATAATCTGTACACTGTACCAAGCCCCCAGTGCTGAGCACGGGGGAAGAGCAGTGAGCTGTGTAAAGATGTCCACAGGAGAGGTGGAAATTCGGGGTTATGTCAGGGGTTCTGGAGAAAAACCCTGGTTTGGGTCAGTGAGATCATTCCCAAGGACATCCTTTACACTGGGCAGGTGTGAGGAGTGGCACTTCCAGGGCTTCATGAAGTGCTGAAGGACCCACATCCCACTGTGGCATGGGGTGAATGTCTTCACTGGCACTGAAATCTGTCCGTTTTCTCCAGCACCTCTGGGCATTATATTGGCATTACCAATGTCTAGTTGTGAAAATGAAGAGAGATGAGAAGGAAAATTATTTTTGTGAAGATTGATATGTGATAGAATGAGAGAATCACGGACTGGTTTGGGCTGGAAGGGACCTTAAAGCTCATCTGATGCCCAGGGCAGGGATGCCACTCACCAGATCAGGTTGCTCAGAACAAACAGCCTGGCCTTGGGCAGCCTCTCCAGCCTCTTGGGCAATGTGTGCTGAGGCCTCACCACACTCTGAGTAAAAAGTGTCAGCACAGTTGCATTTCAGCAATATTTTCCAATTAAAACCTAATCAAAACCTGAGAGCAGCACAAAACCCTCTTGAATTTAGGGGTCTGAGCTCAAGCCCATGAATCAGTTCTGCCAGTGGGTACCAAGGAACTTCCAGCAGGCAAGAATGAGTATCCTCTTCATCTGGAAAAGTAAAAGCAGAAATATTGCTGTGAACAAGGAATCCTGTGTCCCAAATCTCTCTGAAGCAAAAAAGCAAACAAAAGAGCCAGGCTGTGTTTATGGCAGCAGAGAAGGTTTCCTGGAAAGGACATGGAGAAGCCACCAAACTCCAGACTCTACTTAAAAAACCTTTCAAAATGTCAACTCATTAATTACACAAGAATATTTTGGTTTATTGAATGACTTATTAAGTTTGTGTTAAACTTCCCCACACATTGTGTGTTAAAGATCTGGGCTGTGTTTGCACACAGGGTGGGTACTGCTCTTTTGATACTGCTCATTATTAAAATAGAAAACCTCTATAAAATGTAATGTAGGGATCTGGTTTGAGTTTTATGTGTACACCATCTATTTAAAAACACTCAGCAAAAACAATTTACAAAAATAGAGAACAGTTAAATCACTTCTTCAAGGAGGCATCATCCTATATTTATAGTTTAGTAAACATAACATTAATCAGCTGGAAAATGTTCAGCAAAATATGAAACCATTCTGGGCTCTAGCTCAGAGAAATATATGTAGCAGAATATATCTGGCTACTGTACTTCAAAAGGGAGTGCAAAGCTGCAGAACCTGTGGGAAAATCAATTTTCTGCAGCATAAGTGGCTTGCACGAAGTTTTGCACTTCACCATCTACATTTCTTTTTTAAAATTTAACTGATTGACTTCTGCTCCTCTAATAAGCATCTGGGCTCCAAAAGCATTCAGGTGTTGTTGAAATATTATTGAAATACTTGTTGGAAAATAAAAGATAAAGACATGGCGCTGCTGAGGGAAATCACAGGAAAGGAACATTTCTCCCTGTTTTGCCATGGGAAGTTCTGGCTCAAGCCTGAGTTCCACCAAAAATCAGGGAGCAGTGACTTGAGATTCTGCAGCAGCTCAGGTGCTCCCAGTGAGGTGACTCCCTGGTGCCACAGCATGTCCCTGTGCCTGGCTTTGCAGGGAGGTGACTGTTCCCAGCTCTGGAGCTCCAGAATCCGAAATGTTATCAGACAGTTGGGATTGGATCAAATCTTGGTGGAAGGCAACAGGCAGAACCTGCCTGGACGTGTTTGTTCTGCTGAGAGCAGAGGCAAATGTGTCCCCAATACAGCTTTCACCATTTTTGAAGACCCATCCCTAGAGAATAAGCATTTTATATTCCCTCTTTGATGTGCTGCACAGGGACTTCAAAGAAAACTTATACAAAATCCATCCTCTTAAAACACGCTTTGTTTCTAAATCCCGGTTACAATTCCTTATGTAATTTTCGGTTGACTTTTTAGATTACATTAGATTTAATTTTAGATTATACAGCTATTTCTTTGACTGGGTTTTGTCTGTACCATTCTAAAGGTGCATTTCCTAGGTAAGCTTTGCTCCTGAAACGAGCAGTGTGAGTGTAGTACATGATCCATCCTCATTTCACGTGGGGACACTTTCATTTTGGGATCTTTTCAACTGAGTGCCTTCTCCATCACTGCTGGAGCTTAGTCTTTGGAGGAGAGAGGGATGTATTACAGTAAGGGATGTGGCTTTGCTGGCTTGCAAACACTGTTCAATCTTGTGAAGCAAGATCAGGCTCTCTAATGTAAAATGCATTACTGCTAACACTGGGAGATTTTATTATAATCATTCTCTTCCAAGGCATATCTGCTGAAAAGTGATGGGCAAAAGTAAACTCTTGAAAGTTTGAAGGGATGGTGAATTGCCAGTTTGAAACTTGTAGTATTTTCTGTGGCTCTGGTTGTTCTGCCTGTGCCTCCTGATCTGCGTGTGACCTCAGGTCATGTGGCTGGTGACAGGAGAGTCACTGGGCACAAAGAAAGGTTTTAATAATAAAGGTGCCAATGTGAATTCACAGCACGGGTAGCTTTGAATCCACAAAAGAGTTTAGATTCCAATCTAATTAATTTTAGACCTTCTGAGGTGAAAATGTTGTGGTCCTCAGTAATGCTGATATTGAGTTGAATCACTCCTCACATCCACCCTTCCACTGGAGTGGGAGGCAGGTGCAGTGAAAGCCAGGAACAAACCAGAAGGAGGGATGGAGCCCTCCTGGCCTCAGTTTGCATTAGGGGAACTCTAGTTTTGATCTGGTAGTGAACTGTCCCGGTGCCCTTAAGTTTCCCCACCTCTGTCTTTTGGCACAGATTTGTAGGGACAGTAGTGAAGGCTCCCCACTGTGCATGTCCATGAGCTCCAGGTGCTGGAGAAGAGTGGGGACTTCTGTCCAGGGCTGGCCTGGTGGGGCACCAGGATGATTTACTAAAGTGATTAAGGGCTCCATATGGCAGAGTGCCCCTTCTGTGGGGAGAGAATCAACCCATGAGCCAAGGACTGTGCCCACTGCTTGGAAGGGCAGATCTTTGCACCCCCTTCCCCTCCCTTGGGGCTCGTGGGATGTGGCCTCGTGTTCCTCCCTGAAGGGCTGGGCACACAGTTTAAGGGTGGCTCGAGCAGCAACCAGCTGGGATTGGCAGCAAACCCCTCCTGAGTCAGAACCCTCTACAAACAGCACAAACCACAGAGGCAGTTAATGTCAAAACCCTCTTCTGTCTGTCTTATGTGTTTTGGTAATGGCTTTGGCACTGAAATAATGCCACTGAAATGGCCATTGAGGCAAGATATAGCTGTGTCTACACTGGAGGTTTTGTCAGTATGGAAATGTCAGAAAACATTATATTCAGAGCACAAATTGCAAGCACAGAACTGACAAAGTAAATTTTGAACTGTGTACTCGAGTGTAATGTTTGAAACGTATTCCAAATTGGCAAGTTGCAACCAATCATGGGACAGAACCAGTGCTCCAAAAACCTGACAGAGCCAATGTTGAAATCTGAATAATTGCAACTACATTTTCATAGTAATTTAAATGGAAGAAGTATTGGCAGAAATTCATGAATAATTTACATATAAGAATTTAGCAATCTGTGGTGAATAGAAAAATAAATGGCAAACCCAATAAATAAATGATTGTTGTGAATTATTTGCTCTGCTCTGATGTTTGTTAAGAAGTGTCTCTTTTGGGGGGCTTCCTTCAAATGCTGGATTTGAACTCCTGTTTCTCAGGAAGATGCTGTGTTAAAGCAATAGCAGAAATGTTCATACCTGTGAGGGGAAAAACCCCAACAAACCACAAGCAAAACAGCAGGAACCTGCAGCAGGGGCAGAAGGTTTTATGAAGAATACACCCATGAAAACCTTATTTGCCATGCAGCAGCTGCAATGGCAAAATCTGTGGCCTTAATGAGAACTGTGAGCTGATATATGTAAGGATGAGTTACACACTGCAACAGCGTTTAATTAATTATGTATAAAGTTTGGAGATTTATGGCGGAGGTAACATCTGAGAAGAGAAATCCCTAATTCCCTCCTGTGCCCGTGGGAATGGGATATTGTTTTAATAAACAAGAAATTAATTTACACAGCACCAGTATTTGTTTCCACATAGAGTGGATATTGGGCCTGTTTAAAAACAAAGTGATAGAGAAATAGTTTATCTGGTTTGTCTCGTATAGTACTTGAAACAAGGTAAAGGACACTAAATACTGTTACTGGCTGGAAGGTGGTGGGTTTTTAACAGGGCCCTGGTGATTTTGTGGTTTTTTGGAAATATGCTCAATGTCTTTTTCAATGCTGAAATTCTGTTTCTGATGTCAGTCTCAAGCAGTGCTACATATCAGTTTGTTGGGGTAATGCCTCATAATTAACCTTATGCCTGTGTGAGAACAACTGCTTTTCAGCCCAGACATTTGTTTCAATTTGAAAATCTGAGACACTTTTTTTATTTGTTTGGGTTTTTTTCTTTCCCCTTGCTTAAATTAAAATAAAAAAAAAAGTTTCTTAATATTAAATATTTTATTTGTTTCACCTCGAATACAAATGTTTGAAATAATTGGTAGAGGCAGAATTTAGAAAAAAAAAAAGACCATTAACACCTTCCTTTGGAATAAGTGCATTTCTTTTCCACTTGTCTCTCAACCCTAATGTTGTAACATGTTGCAGGGTCTAATTGCTGCTTCCTGATTTTTTCCTACTGATGTTATTCCATGTGGTGTCATTTGTGTTAACTGGAGAAGAACCAGTGCCTGCTGTTACCAGCATGGCCCATGTTGTATCAATACTGCCAGGTTGGAATGGGAATGGAGCTGTGGCATTTGAAGCCTCTTTGGTGCATTTTATTCTGTTCCTAATAACAATTAAAGGCACCAGTTCGACTTTTAAACTATTAATGTCTAGTTATTGTCCATAGTCAGCATTTGGCTATTCATGTTGGTACCACTGAATTTTAAATATCCTTATTTAATCCTAAACATCAATTTGTTCATCCCTGTCTAACATTTTCAGCACTTTATAATAAGTGCTTTCCCTTGAGATGAACTTTCTCAGGGAGTTGCTGTGGCTCTGCCTGAATCCTGAAGGTCACATTATGCATTTTGATCAAAAGAATTTTCAGTTCTAGTAGCCAAAACCTGTTTCAATGCAAATAAAAAACTGATGGCTTGTGTACAAAGAGCCAGTGAAATAAATTGAACATTCCTCTGCCTACCAAGAGCTTTGCCATTTCTGAGGGTGACAGTCCTTGTGACACTGTCCATAGTCCAGCGGTGCTTTTAGGTGGGAGCTCTTTCTGAGCCTGTTCTGTGAGTGCCCATCAGCAATCCTGGCAGTTCCAGGTTTCTTCCCAAGCAAGAGCTGATGTTTGTGTCAAAATGCTGTTCCTCTGGGATGAGCACATGGTGGGCTGATTTAGACCATGGTTTTGAAGAGTAGAGCCCTGCAGACCTCTGGCCAGCTGGCATGTCCTGCACTGGAGAGAGCCACAGCTCCTGCCCTGCCTTTGGAAAAAGTTCTTCACAGAAAAGCTTGTAAAGCATCGGCACAGACTGCTCACGAGGTGGTGGAGTCACCATCCTTGGAAGTGTTCAAAACCATGTGGGTGTGGTACCTGAGGACAGGGTTTAATGATGAATGTGGTGGTGGGGCTGGGTTGAAAGTTGGACTTGATGAGATTGAAGGTCATTTCCAACTTTAAAATTCCATGATTTTATGGAACTGACTGACTGTGTGACCTCAAATCAGCCATTTACAGTTACAGAACCTGGAACTCCCAACATGTTAAGGCAGATAAAAGTTGGTGTATTTTCAATGGCTACCAAGGATGGTTTTCTGGATACTTCAAAAGAAAAAGGGAGAGAAATGCAGTCTGCCTCTGGAGCAGCAAGTGAATGCAGCAGTAAAATGATGTTCACTCCTCTGATAGTTTAGAAAGCTGGAGGATGAAGGTAGAATTGGGAAGCAACTCTACAAAGGTAACCAAGTCTTCAAAGTCAGGCACAGGTGTGGGGGAATGTAAAGAGTCTGTATTTTACCCCTTGATTGCTTGTCACAGTTAGCCATGTAATCTAAATTTCACTAAGCCAGGGCTGCTGGGCCCCAGGTGCTTCTGGAAGGAAATGTTCTCCTCTGCTGGAATTGGGATGCATCTGAGACAACTGTTCCATGTGTAGGGAATGGCTGGTGGGGCTGTGCTGTTTATGCCAGTTCAGGATCCAGCTCTGCCTGTAATTTACTCTTCTGTGAAAGCTTCCCTAGTGAAGAATGTTCTCATTCCTGCCTTGTCTCTGGCAGAACCTCAAAACATTAATGGATATCTATCAGGGTTGTAATGAAATCTGGTTCTGTTCAGCTTTGAAAGGAAATTTTAATGAAGAGATTTGCAAAATAAAAGGTCTTGGAGGTGATGATTAAGAATTGCTTTCCAAAAATTATACAAGATTAAGAACTTGAAGGTGTAATAGTAACACTGCACCTGTATCACTCACCATTTCAGTACAACAACAGCCATTGCCTCTGCAACAATAAATCTCATGAGTTTCCAGACAGCAGGACTTTGTAATAACAGAGTATTTATGCAAAACACTGAGGGGAAAGAGAAGGGGAGGGAAGGAATGAAAGTTGTCTATCAGTCTGAATACACAAAGCCTTTGGTACTTGAAAACTAATTTTATTTTTAGTTAATATTCATTGATACAAGTTCCAGCCTATTGTTAAATGATTCTAGTGAATAATTGCATCTGTCACTTTGAAATGTCGACGACAAGTGTGGGGTTGTTAAACCAGTCTTTGGGTTTGGAATCAGCACCCGAGTTGTACTGTGGGAACACTGACAGTGCAGTTTGGAGGTGCCCTCGGAGCCTGCAGGGGTGGCCTCTGTGTGTTCCCTTGCATGGATGATCCAACTGCCTCCATTCCTTGGGAACCAGGAGAAAGGGTGGGGCAGTTCTGTGTTCTCATTTCCTGGGAATCTGGCAGCTTTTGAACGTGCCCCATCTGTGGATGAGGGAATGGCAACTGTTTGTTCCAGAATAAAGCAGGTGCTAACACACAAACATGCAGCCTACAGAAGCTCTGAGCTAAGTTTAATTAGCTGTGGAGTTCATTTAAACTTCAAACTCCCAAGTTAACTCACTTGTCAGGGGAGTTTATAATACATTTCTTGCTAGATGCATGCTAGACAGGGGAGCTGATGATATTATATTTGTTGCTAGGTGATGAGTTCTGATAACCTTTCTGTTCCTAAATCTATAAATGTCTCACTCTCACTGTCTGGTATAGCATAATTATTTATTTACACCTCAGTTCCTGGTTGAAACTACTACAAAGTTGCTAAGCAGCCATGTGTATAAATAAATAACATCGTGTCACTTGAAAACGTTGGGCAAATCATGTTTACTAAATGAATTCTCTGTTTGTCACCACTGTAGCCATGAGCAGAGTGGAGCACAAATGAGGTATATCAGTGCTCAGAAGGAAGGGGTTTATTTGTCACCAGAGACTAATGCTTTGGAAGGGGACATGAGCTGGAAAAATGCACAGATTCAGTGGTTTGGGGGGGTGTATTTTTTTCTCTTTTTAATGGCTTTATAACCAGAAGCAAAGGAAAGACTGACTGGTTATTGTCTTACCTCTTTAAGCTTCATAAGCATTATAATCATTGCAGTTATTCTAATGTGAAGAAAAAGAGACATTTATTCAAACAGATGTGCTGGTGTTTCTGCCTTGTAATGCTGCAGTCAGGTGAGAGTGCAGGAAATCCATATGACTAATCCTCAGTGCAGTCATCAGAGCATTCACAATTAGTGGTGCCCATACCAAGCCCAAGGAGAGATAAGGGAAGATGAGAAATCGTATTTTTTAACTCTACTTGACTTGGGAAAATGAAAGCAGGAATTGTAAAAGAGAAATAAAGTGAGTGGATGTAGATCTGCCACTGAACACTGGCAAACTTTGTTGTGTTGGCAACTATGATGGCAGGTGGAATTGATGTAGCTTTAGTAATAACTGTAATTTATTAAATCCAAGAGAATATCTTGTAATAAAGTCTTAGCTACAACACTGACTTGGTTTTTAATGTATAATTACTGTGTGATAGGGCCAGCATGTTGTCTGATCTGTCCAGAGAACATCACCATATGAAAACAGGCATGGCACTAATAAGAAATAATATAAAATTACATTACTTAAAAGAAATCTCATTCACTAGGAGTCCTCTGGTGTCCTTAATCTCTGCACTAGAGATGTTCTGTTCTCATTTTCCAGGTATTGCTTTGTTTTTATGAGTCTCTGTTTTGGCTGTTCATAGCTGGGAAGTTGACCCAGGTGGATTTTCACTGCACTCTTTTGTTGACTGTGAAGTTTGATACAAGAAAGAAAAAATCTATTCACTGATCACACTTTCTGTGGAAAATGTCTGCTATGGCCTGATCCATGTTCCTGAAGCTGACAAAAAGGCTTGGAATGAAGATTCCAACCTTAGCTTGTGGTTCCAGGCATGCAAACTATAGGTTGGTTGATAACCAGACAGCAGTGAAAGGCACTACAGCAGAGTGGATATTTAAAATACAGGTCATGCCCAGTAATTGCCATTTGCTTCCTATACAGTACTACTTGTTTAAACTTGAGCATGTGTAGCAATGCTACAATTTAAGTAGCAAACATGAATAGCAGTGTCTTCTGGATCATCAAATAATCACTATTGTGCTGTGTGTGTTTTCTGTTGCTTTTTTTTACATTGTTCCTTAGTTATTAAGAGAGGCAGAAACTTCAGTAGCCTGATATTCTTTCCTTGGTTTATCTATGTAAACAAATTTCAGGTTGCTTACAAACGATCCTGACTGACAGACTATACTTTCCCTCAGGTCAGTTCTTCTGTGGAAGATGCCAAAGCCTGCCTTTCTTTAAAGTATAAAAGCCTGTGTTTGATGTGAATAGAAAGTGTTCTGGGAGTGACTGTGCAGAGCAAGATTACATGGTGCAATTTTAATTACGTTGTTCTCAGCAGTGCGACTTGTCTGATCTTAGTGTGTGAGTCAAAATGCAAACCAAGGTTAGTTGGTTCTATAACTCTTCGTCAAGCACTGCTATTGTTTGAAATAGATGAGAATAACTTGAGCAAGTCTAAAATCCAGCAGAGTTTGGAGAGGTGGCTTTCCTCGCTCTTCTCAGGAGCTTTGTACTTTAGCAAGCTGCAATTAGGCAGTTTAGAGAATGATCTGTTGTTGGAATTGGCCTGTTGCTTGAGTAAAACAAAAACTTAATTGCCAACTCATTTTGAAAAATTAAATGCAATTTGGATTCTGAAGGCATTCTGTAAAGCTATTCTTTAACTGTGTCCAAAGGCTATATTTTAATAACCTGCTTTTTAGACTGAGGGCTGAAAAGGATTGTAGGTCTGTTATCTGTGCATTTATCAGGTCTGTCTGTAGAAATCAACTCTATACTGTTGGCTTGCAAAAAGAGATTGAGAGAACTCACTTGAAAGAACATGGTGAAACCACTAAGAGAAACTGTTATTTCTCTGTCAGGTTCATTGATGGAGAAGAGAAGAAACCCAAAGACTTCCCCTGAAAATGGGAGGCCCCTTGTTTCAGTTTGTCACTGGGACAGTTGAACAACCTACAGAATGAATGGTTTGAGCAGATTTTCAGGCATGGCAGTGCTCATTGAGCAGCTGGGAAAATAGGCCACAACCTACAGTATCCCCTTTGAAAGGGAAATACCGCGCAGTGGGTTTACTGCTCACTGTCATTTCCTTCCCTGTGCTGTAAATGCTGCGTCATTCTCTAGTTCTGAAACAAACTCCTGCCACTGAGTGCTCTTTGGAAATGAAAGGTTTGTTCCTGGGGATGCCTTTTAAGAAAACACTATTGTACCTTGGGGAAGCTTTTATAATTACCATGATCATCCCAGAAGAAGGGCAGCTGTATGCAGATGTCCATGGATTTGGGGTTTTAACATTTCCTAGCTGGTACTGCCCAAGAGTTTCGCTTCTTTTGAGCAATCTGCTGAATTAGAGCTGAGTTGGCACTTCACACCCAAAGGGAAAGCAAGAGCAGAGCCTGAGGAGGGCGAGGCAATATTGCCTCGCTCAGGACCTGTGGGGAATGTGCAAAAAGCACTTTGTAGTGATAGCTTGTTTAATGAAAAGCTCCTGCACTTTGACTTCTTGTCTCCACGTGCTGCTGGAGCCAGGGAGATATCTCAAGCAATATTTCTTCGCCCATCTCTGATAAAAGAAAATGTATAAGGGTGTGAGGGGCTGCCACGGATTGGTACAGAACAAAAGATATTTTTTGCAGTAGTAATTTCTTCTTGCAGCCTGAAATCACTGAGTTATTTGAACTTTCCACCCATTCAACCAGTGAGGCCCCATATTTCTTTTCTGTAATTTATTTGTCTGTCTTACTAATGGTCCAACTTCAAGCTAATGGAAACTTGTGCATAACAGTGAATCTTCCATTCTTCTAATAATACATCATCATTTCTCTAAGATTAACTTAAGATTCATGTAAAAATGATGTTAGCTTAGTATTGACAGAAGCTTGAGCCATTAAAAAGGAAAAACAATTTTAAAAAGGAAAAAAGAAGTTAAGACATCACATTAAGAAATGACAGATCACTGTAATTATAGCAAACCCATCTTTAAGACAAATAGTTTTAATTGTGAACTTGAGGAAAAATATCCCCATGACCTTTGACTAATTGTCTAGTTAATGGAAAACCCTTACTAAATAAATTTGTGGCTCTGGAGGCATTTGAAACACATCCTGATGTAAATAAGGTACTTTCTGTGCTGGTTGCACTGTAGTTGCTTTCTGTGAGTGATTGCTTGTTGTTACTTTTTGACATCTGCTGATAGCATTTTATTTATATAGTTAAACCTCCTGGGACACTGGTTTTTGTCCTGAATGCAACCTCAACTGATTAGTTTTCAATAAATTGCATAGATCAAGAAATTTGATTTTGTTAGCACTTAAGGTGAATGCTGAAACATCAGATATGTGCTTGTGCAGAAGACAAGAAAATCCCTGGTCAGCAGCATCCTGCCTCTTCAAGCTTTATTCAGGCAGCATTCAAGTGAAATTATCCCCTGTATTCCTCTGGGAATTCTTGTGCAAACCCAGACTTCTGTCAGACCTCCCTCCACTATAGGGCACAATTAATTTCATATCGACAGGCTTCTCACAGCAATCTGCAGAGCTACAAACGTACTGAAGGCATTTGAATGTCTTTGATTCTGTCTGCCTGTGTCTCACACTCAGCCAGTGAAGGCTTTGTAAGAATCTAAACTTAATTTCGTCTTGTGTTCTCCTGAGGTTCTGAGCAAAACGTTATGGAAATCCGCTAAAATGGCAGATTATCAGTCATTTGCATTGCAAGGGAAGGCCTTTCACTGGAACTAACAAAGTTAAAAAGAGCCTTTTCTACATCTTGCTGCTGGCTTTGGGGTCGTTGGGACTGCTCAGAATGGATGCAGCATTAAGAGTGAAATGTCATATTCCCCAAGATGTGACAGTTCCTTTGACACTGTAGCTCCACAAATGTAGTATCAGTATATTTTGTGTCCTCTGCATTTACAAAGAGGCAAAAGCTCCGGTTAAATTGAACTGTGTGTTGTGCTCAGAAGATCAATGACTGTGATACAACATCTAAAGTTTTGATTTTTCTCTTTTTTCTTCACTCACACTCACTGATATAATTTTTTTTTAAAATTGTAATTCTTCTCCAGGGTTTAGAACAGGAACTACAGCATTGCCATGTCTCATAATGCAGCCACTGACCCAGGAGATCAGTCAATAACATATCTATGTTGTAATGAATAAGTCAAGATAACTTTCAGCTAAGAACAGCTCATTACAACTCCTTCCACTTGATTAGATTTTTGCCCTAAATAAGACAATGGGCAGTAAAATGATGTGTGAAGGTATCATGTAATGTGAGCTGGTGAAACCTGCTGTGGGAAGGAGGGAAGCCTTCACTTTTGATTGAAGGGTTTGCATTTTCCTGTGATTTCAAGCAGCCAGAGACAGCTGATGGAGCCCTGTAGGTAGAATAAATTTGTGGAAGAGCATGAGGTGCCGTTGAGTGATCTTCCTTTCTAGGAGAAAGGAAAGAAGGTGCATGGTGGGAAAAGGCAAGAGGAAGGCTGTGAGGAAAAAGGCAGTAATCCTTGAGTTGGTGCTGATGGAGGTCCCACAGTGCTCTGTGCAAACACTCACTGGGATCCCAACCAGCAGGCCCAGTGCTGCAGGGCAAAGGGGTTTCCTTTCAGAGCTGGGCAGATACAAGTTGGAATGTTTCTGGTTTTAGGGCAGGGTTTCCAGCTCTAGTTCAGGGTACCTGATGTGACACTGATATTGGACAAGTAGTGCAAGGAGAAGAGAGGCAGGTCTTGGTGAGATGCTAAAAGATGCCACAGTGCAGTGTTGAGTGTAGAAGGTGGGGAGGGAGGCAAAGCGATGTGGGTTTGCAGTGGGGAGGGAATCCCCGGGGCTGGAATCACATCAGAGCCATCACACAAAGGCAGAGGGAGCCTCCAGTCAGGTACCACTTATTGCTCAGGGGATCTGGGCCACACAATTTCAAGTTGTCAGCAATTTTCCAGCTCTGCTAGGGCTGTTGGTGGCAGAGAGGACGTGCAGAAGAGAGACCAGTGTGATTTTTCAGGTAAAACCATCACACCTTTGCAGCTGCAGTGGTTTCTGGGTGAAATCCCTCACCTTCATCTACAGGAAGCTTATCTCATGCATGTTTTGTACTCGAGATGAATTTTGACAGCACAGAGAAGGCTGTGATTATTAATAAGCACCATTTCTCTTGTGAGAAGGGTGTTCTCCAAGGGACAGATGTGCACACCCCTGTGCCTGCCAGAGGAACTGCTGGCCTGATTTTTGCATTGGAGCAGGGCTCTGCTCCAATCTCACCACCACACACAAATCAGATGGGGATGTGTGCTAGTTTAGGTAATCAGTTTATTTTTGTAGACTTTATAAGTGTGTGTCAGGATGAAGTCTGTTGTTTAGTACTTGTTCTTCCAGAGAAGTTGAATATAAATGTGTTTTTGTCTTATTTCTTTTTATGTTTTCACGACCATTGTACTGTTGCTCATGTTTCTTCAGTTTTTGACTATCTGGATGCTAAATAAGTCACCATTGTAATTTACTTCAGGGGCACATAAAGAAATTGTATAAACACAAGAAAATCATAAAAGTGCAGTGGGAGATAATAACCTACTGTTGCTTGTTGGATTTCTGTAGCAATTCTACTGCAGAGCTTGAATTTAATATTAAACTGTTTAAAAGCCTTCAAAAAGGGTTTTCATAAAATTCGTTTTGCTCATTTTATTAAATGTTCAATAAGATTTTGTGTGTGTGTGTAAAAAAAATATAGTCGTTTGTACCTTTTCTAAGCCATAAATCCATTATTTCTAGAGCACTTTTAGATATGAAATAATGATAACTTCATATCTTTAGGAGCAACTTGTCCTGACTGTTGGCAGTTTCTTGTCTTCACATTAGTCTGCCCCCCAAAGTGCCATAGGGCAGTACTTTTTCTATTCTATTTTTCCTTCTGCTGTTGAGGTATTTTTGCAGGAAAACAGTGGCACAGGCTGGCTGTGGCTCCCTGCCAGAACTCATGTTCCAGAGGTGATCCTGAAGGCATCCCAGAGGCAGGGACAGAAGCTATTTCTCCTGGTGGACAGTATTGTGGGATGAAATGCAGGATTTCTTTGGTTTCTCAGCTCCTGTACCATTAGCTGTCGTAACAGGTGTCCTCTCTTGCCCCTGCATGGATTTAGGTTGTCCAGGTGTGTTGGTTCCAGGTAGATTTCCTCCTCTCCACAGGCAAATTCAGCTCTTGAAGATTTAGAGCACTAGGCTTTCTGCGGTTTGTGCTGAGCTGCTGTGAGTCCTGTGCCAGAGTCAGGCACTGAACATCCCACGGGGCCTGTCCCACCTCCCCCCAGCTCTCCTGCTGTTTGCTCTCAGCATTGGTGTCTATTGCTAACAAGAGCTTCTCCAGGTCGTGGCACTTTATGAATTTTTATACACAACAACAGAACTCAGAGTCATTTCCATTTGCTTCAACCATCATTTTCTCTCTTTGTAGTTAATGAAGCTCAGCTTCACCAGTTTCTGTCTAACTTCTCCATTTTGCTAATGCTGTGGAGCAGGGAGGACTTTTGAGCAGAGCTGACAAACCCCTGCTGGGTTGGGAACTTGAGTTGCCTTTGTGCACTGTAATGTGCTTTTCTTGCATCTCTAGACCTCTCGCAGATACAGCTTGACTTGTGGTTCTAAAGTTATTTATAAGAATAAATACACTGGATAATATTTGTTTGGTCTGTGATTCCCACTGATTGGAACAAGACTAGGATATATTTACAAAGAGGGTCCTAATCTTAGTTAATAGAATAATAAAGGCTTAATTTTCAATGTGAAATTTCCTCACTGAGGAGCCATTTTGTTGCTAGTTGTGATCAGCTAACAGAAAAACATGAATACCTGTGCCTAGAGACATATTGAGTATGTTGTGGTGTTGCTTATAGATAAATATGTATCTTTATTAATTCGGAATACTTCCACAAGGATTTCATCAGAGAGAAAATTACAGGTTCTGTATTTCTGTTCTAAACATATTAAACATTTAAAAATTAAACTCAGAAAATAAATTGCTTTGGAAGAGGCCTGTACCAGGTTAATTCATGCTTTTGAATACAAATCTGTTCCAGCTAGCCTTCTTTTTATAGAGTTTACAAGAAATGCAACTGCTAACCTTTCAATGTTTTAAAATGGTATTCTTTCAACATCTGTGGTTCATTATCATAAATATCACAGTTGTGTAGAAACCTCACATATGTGGCATATCATAACAGTGAGAATTGGATGCACTGAAAGAATGAATCCCAGGAGCTTGAGCTTTCCTGCTGAGATCTATAAAGGTTAATATTTCCAGTTACAGCTTTGCTTTCCCATCATTACAGCAACAGATTTGGGATCTTGCAGAAGAATCCTTTTCCCAGCAGGTCTTTTGATGATAATAAGCTCAAAGTCAGTATTAAAGCCTTGGGATGTTTGCAGGTAATACGAATAATTGATTGGTGGACAGAACTATTGTGTACAATTCACATGTGAAGGAGCTTTCTTACAGAAAGGAGTAAAAGTCTAAGATAGGAGGCTGAGAAATGAACAGAGGGCGATGAGTGACACTCATGTTGTTTTTCATTGGGAGCTGCTTGGCAGTATTTTCATTTTGCTTGCATGGAGTTTTGGAGCCTGTCTCATACCATGTGGCATATTAGGCACAATAAAGATGTTCATTTGGCAGCTGGAGCACGACTAGGAACATCACAAGAGTTATATATGCGTCAAGAAATGAGAGCTCCGCCTCCATCTAAATCAATGTTAGATCATTGTTTTAATTGCCCATTGAATTCTCGTCAATGACACACAATCACAACTCATGTCTGGTGTAGCATTACTAACGTTTTAGTTTGAGGCTAGAGCTGAACTGTTGCTATTATTCATTTTCTGCACTTTTGTAGCAACTTGAGTCTCAAACATGAATCATTTTGTTGCAAGTGCTGTACAGACACAGAGCAAACAAGGGGCCTTTGCTCTGAAGAGTTTACACTCCAGTTAAACTCCTTAAGCTTTAACACAAAGTGAGTGTGCAGGAGCTCTCCATGAACCTTGGCAGACTCCATCCAACTGACAGAGATTCTGCTAACTATTCTTTTTTGGTGTCTAGGGGTTGTTTAAATATTCATCTGAAAAGATTCTGTTAGAAGAACTCTTTGTAACAGGATGTTTTATTTCTGAAAAGGGAGATTCCATACCTTCTTTTTGAAACCTGGCACTTTGGGGCATTTAGGTTGTTTTTCAGCAGAACAGTGAGCTGTTTCCTGTTTTCTTTCATGGGCTTATTTGTCTTGTACTCAGAAGTTCTCAGTCCCTTGCCCAAATTTGCTCCAGTCCTGGGAGAGTTCAGTGTCCAGGACTCAGATGAGTAAGCTGTGGATTAAGACACAGTGGATAGTTCACTGCTTTATAATTTTTATTTTCTTGAATGATTCCACAGTTATAGGCCTAATATAGACCTGAAATGACAAGGTAATTAATTAAATCTAGAACTTTTATGTGTGGAAAAGACTTTAAGGTGTCACCTAGCCCATCCTTTTGGTTTGGAGCTGGATCAGGTTCTCAGAGAGTGGTGGCGAGTGATTTTGGATTGAGCTTGTATTTGATTGAACTCCCATTAAACCCCTGCAATGGCAAGCATTCAGCACATCCTCAGCACCCCCTTTTAATGATTAGCTGGAAATCTTTCTTCAATATCCATCTGAAGCTTCCTGTAACTAATATACACACATTTCTGTCTAGTTTCTTGTTACACTGGTTAGTACTGGAAGACATAAAAAGAAATTAGTTAATCCCACTTTGTGGTGTACATAGAGATTTGTACAGAGGCTTCATGTACAAAGGAAGACTTTTTTACCAGATAATAAGAACTAAAAATCCTATTTGCTCTATATTTAATGGGCTATGGTTTTTTAGGGTAACAGTAATTTATAGATGTAAGAGACAGATGTAGTGCTGCAGATGGAAATCTGAGAAAGCTGATGGAGCTGCAACTCAGATGTCTCCTGAGTGCCTGGCAGGGCAGGTGAGTGTGGTCAGTGCCAGGGTCAGCCCCTTTGGCTGGGTATCTGCTACTGCAGCCTGCTCTGGACAGCTCAAGTACTGTAAAATTTGGATATTTGCAGTGGCTTTTCCTCAGAAACCACGTGATTTTCAGGAAGCAAACATGCCCAGTGAGGGGCATTGTGAGAATGATTGGGAATGCAATGCAATCCCATGATGTTCCCTGGTCAGCCCAGTCCAGGAAACAACATCATTCTGATAAAGTTCACATTTGCTCCTAACTTCTGATTAGGGATTTTATCTAAACTTTCAGTTCTCTTCAACAATTGGCTTCAGTTTCATCCCTGTTGGTTCTTAGGACAAATAATCTTCAGTGTTCTCTATCCTTCTGATCACTTCATCCCCTTCCACCCACTTCTAATTTCTCTCCTACATATCAGTACTTCTCAGAGCCTTTTCATTTTCTTTCCTTCTCCTTGCTATTAACCTCATCAAATAGTCTCGTTTCTGGGGTGGAACTGGGAATTGAAAGCATCAGTGGTTTTGGATGAGGTGTGGTAAGAGAACAGTTTTCCACTTTCAAACAACTCTGCATCTGCCTTCATTAGGAAAAGTTGCAGGTTTTCTTAAAGCAACATCAATGGACAAGCAAAATATAAAAGTGTTACATTCCTAGTTCCAAGGGAATCTCAAATATATATTCAAGTACCTCTCCTGATCCCATGTGTCAAATCTGCACATGGTCTTTGAATTTCTCCCAAGGGTGCAGATGGCAAAGGGGCAGGAACCTCAAGGCTGGAGAAGGTTGGGCAGCAAGGTGGGAAAAGCAAACCCCCAGGCAGGGTCTCCCTTTTTCTGGAGTACAACACAGCGTGTCCTCCTCTTGAAAGGGACCCGCAGTGTTTGACTGGGAGATGCTTCAGCTCTGAGCTATTGGGTTTAATGGATTATTTTAGTATAGTTTTGTTCAGTTTTTAAATTTCATTCTTAATCCTGATATCATTTCTCAGGGAGTGATGCTAAATTTTTCCAGCTCTAAGCTATTAATAGATTATTATTAGATCACCAAGGGGTTTTGATTATATGATTAAGCATATATTTCTTCAGAGAATCATAGAATGGTTTGGGTTGGAAGTGACCTTAAAGATCACATAGTTCCAACCCCCTGCAATGGGCAGGGATGCCACCAATGCAACAAGTTGTTGTTGTTGTTATTATTATTATTATTATTATTATTATTATTATTATTATTATTATGGTAGTTGGGGCTTTTGGTTTTTTTAAGAGAATAAAAGAATGAGTGACTTGTAATTCTCAAACTTTTCCTCCCTGGTTCCACTGCAGTGCAAGTCTTTGCAAGCAGGAGTTGCCACATGACAGCCCGAGATAGGTTTGTCTGGAGGGATTGGAGTGTCTGAGGGGAAAGAGCTTTTTGTTTCTTTTTTCATTTATAATCCCCCTTTGCTTTCAGCGAAATCCAGTGAAACAGCAAATGAGCAGATGAAATTCTGCTTTGCAGTCCCACTGTGAATCCAAGGACAGCTCTCTTGCCCTCAAGTGAAGCAGAGGAAATGGGAGCAGGTTTTAGTTAAAAACATGTTTAATTGAGCTTAAACCTGGTGCAGCAGCAGGTCCTGCAGGTGCTGGGGGAACTTTTATGCCAGGACCGTGGTGGCTCTCACAGAGTTTGGAATGTCATGGGGAAGAGGAGGGTCCAGAGTGAATCCACAGGGTCACAGCTTCGTTCTTGCCAACTCCCCCCTCGGCTGCTGCTGTCCCCATAGGGTGTGGGGGGTGAGGGCAGGCAGAGCTGAGCCCTCAGTGCCCCTGGAGCTGCCTCTGTG
Organism: Myrmophylax atrothorax; assembly: GCA_026770055.1. Taxonomy (NCBI): domain Eukaryota; kingdom Metazoa; phylum Chordata; class Aves; order Passeriformes; family Thamnophilidae; genus Myrmophylax; species Myrmophylax atrothorax. The sequence continues at coordinate 4,039,855 of JAOXXN010000162.1, read as the reverse complement.
CCAGGGGGCTGGGAAAGGGGCAAAATGGCACCTGGGAGTGAGGGGGAAAGTGTGAGGGCACAGGGTGAGGGAACTGTGAGGGAACTGTGAGGGCACTGTGAGGGCACAGGGTGAGGGAACTGTGAGGGAACTGTGAGGGAACAGGGTGAGGGAACAGGGTGAGGGAACTGTGAGCGCACAGGGTGAGGGAACTGTGAGGGAACAATGTGAGGGAACAGGGTGAGGGAGCTGTGAGGGAACAGGGTGAGGAAACAATGTGAGGGAACTGGGTGAGGGAACTGTGAGGGGAAAAATGTGAGGGCACAGGGTGAGGGCACAATGTGAGGGAAATGCGAGGGAACAGCGTGAAGGAACAGGGTGAGGCAACAGTGTGAGGGGAAAAGTGTGAGGGAACTGTGAGGGAACAGGACAAGAGAACAGGGTGAGGGAACAGCATGAAGGAAAAGTGTGAGGGAACAGGGTGAGGGAACTGTGAGAGAACAGGGTGAGGGAACTGTGAGAGAACAGCGTGAGCGCACAGTGTGAAGGAACATGGTGAGGGAAGAGGACAAGGGAACAGGGTGAGGGCACAGGGTGAGGGAACTGTGAGGGCATAGGGTGAGGGAACAGGGTGAGGGAACAGGGTGAGGGTACTGTGAGGGAAGAGGGTGAGGGCACAGGGTGAGGGAACAATGTGAGGGAACAGGGTGAGGTGGAAAGTGTGAGGGAACTGTGAGGGAACAGTGTGAGCCCTCGGGGAGAAGAGGAAGGCTCCAGGTGCCGAGCAGGCATTGCAGACAGCCCTGGAGGAGCCTGGGCAGGAGCAGGGGGGTCTGTCCTGGGGCAGTTGCAGAGGAGCCCTCAGGTACAGAGTGTGCCCCTGTGCCCATAGCCAAGGAGCTGGGAATGGCAGCGACACTGAGCCCAGGAAAAGGATGGGCAGGATGACAGTGTGGTTTTAGGTCTGTTTTCTTCTCACCACCCACATCAATTTTAATTGGCAATTATTTTCCCCACGTTCATTCTGTTTGGCCTGTGATAGTAATTGATAAGTGACTTCCCTGTCTTTATCTTTGCCCATGAGCTTTCCCAGCTCATTTTTCTTCCCAGTTCTGTTAAGACCAGGGAGTGAAGGTTGGTTGGTGGTCTGGGGTCAGAAAAATTAAGTTGTATTCAGATTCCAGAGCTAGCAATGGCTCTTTTTGGCTGTGGCTTTGGGATTCAATGTCAGTGAATGCCCAGAAATGAGGGATCTCCTTGAGGTCCTCCCTGTCTTTGAGCTGGTGTATCTGCAAACAGACCCAGCATTTGCTGAAGAGAATTTCTGTGCATTTCTGAGCGCTGTGGAGTGCTCATCCAAGATGGAATTGTGCCTGTGCTTTAAGACCACTGAGGGAGATTACAAAGTCAGGAACATTTTAAGTATTGGCCAGGATGTGAGAGACTCTGGGATTACTTTTGTTCCTTTAAAAACAATAATCCAATACAAGAAGTCTATACAGTGACTGTAAACAATTATGCAAAGTACTTTATTTTCCATAAAGCTCTATTGGTTTTGATTTTCCATAGCCAGTATCCCTGTCTGTAGTTTTTTCTGGAAGTGTGATGCAGTTTATAAGGGGGAAATAGAAATAAAATGTAAAATCAAAATAGTGAGAACATACAGGTAAGTGCAAAGTCTGCAGCAGCAGTAACTGGAGGAGCAGGTGGGGAATGCAGAACAGATTGGCTGCAGGAAACCTTTCACATGCAAATGTATTGTTCAGATGTTAAAACCTGAAGAGTTGACTTCGAAATTGCAGGTCTGTAGTGAAGATCTCTTAATCATATATCTGGCAGTTACAACACTAATATTTTATCCTGTATTTTGTGCAAAGTAAATCTGTGGACTCAGAAGTAATTTGAGGCAAAGTCTCAAATCTTTGCGCTTTAGGGACCATTTTCTCTTTATGCCAGCATTCCTAAATATTTTAAATCTTTCATGGAAAGTGAAACAGGACTATTGACAGTTATTGTTTGATTAAAAGTACTCCTAATCCTTAGATGTATTGATAGTGCAGCTCATGTACTGTATGACAGTTCTGGTAGGTAGGAAGAAATGTTACAGTTTGTTTTTCTGTTACGTTACATTTTTGCAGTAGACTGAGGTTGAATATTCTGTAAATATTCCATCCTAAGCATAAAGATGCACTCAGTACCTGAAACTCCTTTGCCAGCAGAAGGGCCTTTAGAGGTCCTGGGCTGTGATCAGGAGGATAACAAGGTCTCTATTGCTGCTGCTGCTGTTGGTAGAACTGGGTGTGCATTTGATAAATCACAAAAGGTTCCCATCCAAAGTCTTTTGTTTCTGTCCTCCCTCCCCAGTTAGCACAGTCAAACCCTCTGCATCCTTCTGAAGGTGCATATTCGTGAGATTAGTTTATGAATTAAAGTCACACAAGTATAAAACTTTTCTCAAAGATTTTTCCCTTAGATTGAGAGACATTTCTTCCAAAAATCCTTAGACAAGCCAATAACACAAAGATATTTGAAGTCTATATTCCAAAGTGGATGCTTATTATGTGGTTTTTCTTTTCTTTTTTCTTTCTTCCCCAGTGAAATTTGATGACTGCAAGGGGAATAACAAATTGAACTTCGAAGTTTCTAACCCAGACTTCAAAGTGGAAGGTGATGGGTCTTTGGTTGCACTAAAGAATGTCTCAGAAGTTGGCAGAGCCTTCTTTGTCCACGCACGGTCTGAGCACGCTGAGGATATGGCAGAAATTTTGATTGTTGGAGCAAATGAAAAACATGGGGCATTAAAGGTAAGATAAATACAAAAGACTGGAAAAAAGGACCAAGGAGATGCTGCTAGATATGTACATGTGCCATATAGGCAGTTTTAATCTGTTAGCAGGAATCAAAATCAGTCTTCAATCCAGACATTGCTGTAACAGTTTAGCACTTAGTTTAATTTAAGAAGCGAATTTTCCAGGTTTTCAAAGATGTATTGAATCTTCAGGTGTAGATGTTTAACACTCATAGAGAATTGATTCAAATGAAAGAGCCCAAGTGCAAAATTGGCTCGTTCTTGTGGTGTGTGTTATGCCAGGTAACTAAAAATGTAAAATTATAGTCTAAATATGTAATTTAGAATTTACAACACCTTCACATTCACTGCAAGTCTAAGTACATGGGAAAGAATTCTATGCTGTGAAGTTTAAATTTTCATATAGATCTGCTTCTCTGACATTGTTTTGTGTTAAACTGTGTAAACATCTACACAAATAGCACACACATCTACACTCTGGTGTCTTTTGCTCTGCTCTGTCCACTGAATGTTGGGTCCTTCTGTTTCCCATTCTGAATTTCAGTGTAAAACAAACCTCCATACTGTGAGAGGAAAAGCACTTCACAAATTGATTGAGTTGTTTATTTCACACCCAGGAAAGCAACAAAAGGAAATATAAAACAGCCTTCACTTCTGTGTCTTGGCATTTAGGAGAGGAGCAGGCAAGCAGTGGCTTACTAGAAAATTAAGCCTGGTACCTTTACAGACCTATAATTTCAAGGAAGTATAAAGAAGCCCTGATAAAAACGACTGATCTGTTGTCTTCATTTGGTATTTAGACATTCTGTTGCCACCATTCTCATTATATTCCCAACAATATATTAGTGTAACTTTAGTCTTCCATTAATAAAACAAAAATGGGCTTTAGCAGAAAGGTTGAACAAACTTCTGAAGTCTGTGGCCGAGGAAAGGTTTTGCTCTGTGCTTTAAGCAGCACGTGATGGGAATGCAGATTGCCAGCAGGAGAAAAAGTACCAGAACATGTAACTGCAGAAAGCTGATCAGAACATGGAAATGGAATTTAATTTTATTTAAATATTCTGTTTCTTCACAAAATTAGATTTTAACACAGTCATACTTGAGGGAATCTCTTACATGGAGGAGCTGTGAGTTTAGAACCACACTGCCAAATTCAGAGTAGGAAAGCTACACTTGCAGGAACAAGCTGGGCACTTGGCTGTCCTGTGCCTCAGACTAGCAAGGCATGAGCCTTCTGGTACATTCCCAGGAATGTTCAAACGATTTTGCTGCCACTCCAGGTTTTGAAATCTTAGGAGATGTTTCAAAATCCAAATTCTCGTTCTCCACTTAGAAGTTAGTGAAACCACAGAGAGGTTTGAGACATCTCTGACAGGAGGTCTGGAGTTAAACTTCAAGGGATGGGTTTATGTGTGAAGATCTGACTCTCTGAGTCACATTCTGAGGTTTTATTCTCAGAGAAGCAGCCCTTGGATGTCTTTGAGGGGTGATATTCTATGGAAGTTACACTCTAGGGGAAATCTTCTCTCATGAGTAGGAGGGAACAAATGTGTCTTTGCACAGACTACAACACAGCTTTACCAGTGCCCTTTGTGTCCTGTTTGGGTTCTGAGTAGTCTCCCCTCAGAATGATCCAGCAGTATTAATTAATGCCTAGTGTTGAAATCTATCTCCAGACTGCATGGAAAGCCAAGCCTGATTTGGCCCCACTCCTGGATTCTGTTCCAACCACTCTCTGTTGCTTCAGAGAGAGAAAACCATTCCAAATCTGGCATATTCTACCACTTGCCAGTCTTTCCTTACAGGTGCCTCCTCTAAGCAGTATCACATCATCTCCACCTGCCTTTGTCACAACTTAAGGGTTTTGATGTTCAGTTCAGGGCCAGATGACTGCCCTTTTAGGCTGGTGATCCTTGGTGTCTGCAGTGCCATTGGGAGTTACATTAATGTGCCCTGGGAAAACCATCTAGTGAGGAGCATCCCCTTCTTCAAGAGAATACAAAGATCTTTGAGGCTGGCTGTCCTGCTCTGGCCTCAGCCAGCTCTCTGTAGCTGTTAAACCAGTATTTTTTTCCCAACCTTTTCAGCTATTTGCCTGTTTTAAACACAACACAGACAATGTTGTCTTTCTGTTTGTCATACTCGAGAAGAGTATAAAGACTGCAGCGTCCTATCTAAAGTGATTTTATGATAAATTTGAACTTAATCCTGTACTTTTGCAGTCTAAATGTGTCAGCATGGAACCAGCAGAACTGCTCCATCTGTTTATGCAAGGAGTCTTGGCTAAGGAATGCTCAGATGGAGCCTCAGTAATGCAGCATAATTCTGTAGGGTTAAGATGAGCACATGCTGGAGCACTGCTTAGCATTCAGTACTTAGAGTACAGTACCTTGTCTAATTAGGGGATAAGTAGTTCTTAAGTATTTCCCCTCTGCCAGCAACTGCCATTTCTTTTCTGAAAGCATGTAACCTACATCTGTGAAATCCCATTGTTAATGTTTCTAATTGCAGATTCCTGACATGTTTGGAAATGGCTCTCAACAATGATCTCCAATGTGCTGACTGGCAGTCTGAGCCCAGGAACAGATAGTGTAGTTCCCAAAACTTTCTGATTGCTACCAAGCATATTTTAGAGGAATATGGAAATTATTTAGGGGTGCAATCTGGAGTGTGGAGAAAACCTTTTGGTATTACAGTGGTGAAGGGGTGTGGTTCTTTCCTGCTAAAGATGGGGGAAGATTCCAGCTGGGCCCACTGATCAGTCCTTTGTGATTAATTTAAATTAACTTCATGGCCATAGTATCATCAGTGGCTGTTAGCATATCACTTTCTATTTAACTGTGTTATTTGCATCTGGAGGACACCTTTCCTTACACTTCTGCCAGAAGCACAATATTAAAGGATCTTCATGACTACAATATGGCAGGATAGGTGGTTCCTCAGCATCATCAACCAACTTGGCTCTTGCCCTCTGATCACACAGTGTTTTGCATGGCCTGGTGGCTGCTGCTTTTCCTGATGTCTGGATGTTTCTGAAAAATACCCTAAACTCCATGAATTTCTGTACCTACAGATATGGAGCAAAACTCTGTCCATCAGATTCCTGCTGGATTGCTTCCTGCAACCTGCTGGTGCCCCTCTTCCTCCTATGATCTTGGGTACATATACTGGTCTCTGCCTTGACAGAGGGGAGTGTTCCCAACAATCTGCTGTCATTTCTGAGAGGCTGTAGAATGTGGGCACACAGAGGAGTTGCCATGAGCCTGTGGAAAGTGTAGCATTACCCTTTCATAGTTCTGTGTGCACACACCTGGACACCCAGGCAGAGTACTCAGTGAAAGAAGGGAAGTTCCCTTGCATTTCCCAGTACTGGAGAGGTGTGACCATCCCTGCTTGTGCCCTGCTCTGCCCAGGGCTCACTTGGTACACCCTCACACAGTCAGGTCTGGAGTGCTTGGTGATATCAAAGAAAAAAGACATGGAAATGTTTTGATTCACCCAGGATTCCCCAAATGGACTTTGGGTTCATTCTGAATAATTCATAGAACTGTTAAGCCTCAAATCCCTAATGGAAAAATAAATCACTCACAGACACTAGCTGGGAACAAACTGGCTGAACCAGTGACTGGCAACAGTATTTATTTATTTTTTGACTTCTGTCTTGTCCAGTGCTTGATCCCTGCTTTATTTTATGGGAATAGTAGGACAACTGAAAGCTGGAAACTTCATCACATCTGAACATTTTTCCAGACATTACTGGATTTATGTCTTTATTGAAAGAGTCAGTTTTTGTGGAAGACAGAAAGTGTAGCCAGCCTTTTGTAGAGCCTCATAATAAATGGTGAGTTGCAAAAAGTATCAAGCTGGAGTTGAACTGTGTCCTCTAAGGCTAAATAAAATGGTTGTCTGCTAGGCCTTCTCCCCCTCTGAAATCTAATGCTGGTTTTAATGAACATACCCTTAGTATACTTGGAGCTAAAAGAAAACCTTGGGAAACAATCTGTCTCTGCCTTTTTCTGTGTGTTGACAGGTTGGTTTTTTATGCTTTTTCCTTCCCCACAGCAGAGGGAGTTATTTAGAACTTTTATTTGTTGCACCATTACAGACACAGGGTGAGGGGTGGAGGGGAGTGAGATATCAAGAGTCTGGCACCCAAGCAGATAAGAGGGCAGGCAGATATTTGGAAATTCGAGGCTGGCAGTAAATTCACTGACTGGTGCTCAGCACTCTGCCATACAGAAGGATGAAATGATTAAATAGAAGCTGTTGAACCCTCAGGACAGTTTTCAGGCACTAGAGAGAAAAGGACTAGGAGAAAGAAAAGAGATAAGAGTGAGGAGCACACCCTGAGACAGCATGTTGTAGACAAAGTTTAAAATCATCTCCAGCAGTAGCTCAGATTGAAGGAATTGAAGTTGCCCTCATCCTGCTACTCTGCCCAGTGCACTTTGTGCCAGGCAGGGGCTGGGCAGAGGCTGCTGCTGCTTGTCCCTCTGTCTCACCATTGCTTCTGCCAGCCCCAGAGCTCTGCTGCGGTTATTGCAGCAGGAGCAGGAGCCTCAGCAGCCCGGCCAAAACCACCCTCAGCCTCCTCCCAGACCCAAACTCTGATTCCTCCTAAGTCTCTGTCTCGATGAGGAGTTTGTGCAAGTTTCTTTCAACCTGTGCCTCTTTCCTAAAGTATCAAACAGAAATAACGAAACTAAGCTCCTTGGATTTAAATGTTAGCATTTCTTGTTTGTGTCTTGCTCTCTGCTTTATCCCCAAGGGATAGAGATTGCAAATATTATGGATATGAGATAAAAAGTGCCTAGAGCCTTAAATCCGACATGTATGGCTTTCTGCCTTAGGACTGATGATAACGGATCAATAATCTTATTATGGATCAGGATTCTCTCACAGAAAAAAAATATTCAGGCAAGGAAGTGTGAATAGCTGAGTTTAGTCATCTGGCAATTCAATAAGTTATTTGGGAAATAAGATCAAGAATCAGCCTCTCTGATACAGCAGGCAATCGTTCCCATTAACGTGTATTAGCATTTTTCAGTTTAGAATAGAATTCCAAATAGGCTGCAAATGACTGTGCAGAGCATGGAGATGGACTCTCATATGAGGTATTGACAAACAGGCTCCAAGAGTTCCGTGTTATTAGATTTTGCATATAGCACTTGCTGCAGAAAGCGCTGCACTGCATAAATAAAATACCAGGGTTTGCATTTCATTTGAAGGCACAAAATAGAGTCAGTCACAGGGGTGCATCAATATCTGCGATACATTGCTGAGTTATTACACTGATCAGGACAGTGTAGAGAACACCATTCTGAGAAAAGCTGGGGAGGGCTTTTGCCTTTGGATGTGAAGGTGTCCTTCAGGCATATAAAGAAGGATTTTCTTACACAACAAACAGAAAATTCATTTTATCACTTTTGTGTTCAGCTTGGCAGAAAGTTTAACATACTAACATTCTCCTAGACATTAAGTTATTAAGTTCTTATCACTTCTGTTACATTTGTTATCTCACTGCAAACACGTATTGACTTGGAATTTATGCATTAAAAGCTGAGGTACAAGTGATTTTAGAATTTAATACCTTTGTGTTGATGGTATTTTTGTAAGTGACTTTTCCCTGCTTTGACTGCCCTTGAATGGATGCTGGTTTTTTAACTTTAAAATCTGCAATGCTACATTTCAGGTTTTACAGAATACATCTTAATTAATGTCAATGAAAGCAAGAGCTTGTTCTCATCAATGGGTCATTCTGTAGTATCATTTAGCTGCCTTTTTGACTATATTTTTATAAAAATCCTCTATGCAGACCACTTGCTGTCAGGGAAACAACAAAGAGCTCTTTTCATATAAGAAATCCCCTTAACCACTCTTTTCCATGGAAATTCAGTCACCCACTATCCCTTTTTATCCTTCAGCCAGATAACAATAATAACCACATTCCAGCAGCCTTTGGATCAGACTCTGGAAGCAGGAGTTTTGCCTGGCATTGCTGTGTGGCTGTGGCTCCCACACCCTTTGCTGGGCAGTTTCTGGGTGACCCCATGGCACAGTAAAGCAGATTTTCTTTTCTAGCCTTGCTTCCCTTTTTGCTCAGCTCCACTCCCTCCCCTCCCCTCCCTTGCATTGACAGCTTGTGCTTCCTCAGGCCTGGGCTGAATTTATACTTCCAACTTAACACTGCAGGTTCCCAGCACCAAAGAAATGCAGGTTTCATATACACTGGCTTTGGAGTTTGCCCTGACAAAGATCCATTTATCTGGGAATTATTATGGTGCCAAGAGATGTGGCAGTTGCCATAGCAACAATTACATATTGTGTTGAATGCCAGAGTAAATGCTATAAAGAACAGGAGCTACTGGTGGTTTTCATTAATTTAAGGTTCCTTTTTTGGACAAAGTGTGACTCGTAAGTTTATTCACTGGATGTGTAAGTGCTTAGATCAAATGTGTGGGCTCCCTTTCCTTCCATTTCCCTCAGTGAGCATCTTCAGCATGTAAATGAGAAGCACTTGGTTATTTAAGGAGAGAAAAATGGTCTTATAGACTGGAAACATGAATAATTGACTGTGAAACAAGGTGTTAACTTCCGTGAGTGTGCAGTGCTGTTCTCTCTGAGTAATCTGCATTCAGATTTTATGTGAACTAGGAATGTATTTATCCAGGAAAATAGACTTTGTGCTCATTGGTAGCAAGTGAGCTAAGACAAGTATCAGATATATTTAACAGTGACTCAGAGGTGAAATTAGATTATTTTTGAAACAAAGGCAAACCTTCTTAATAATTTCAAATTATTTACAGACTAATGTGAAATGACAGGCAGAATTCTTTGTAATGAATGAATTTTATTAGAAACAGCTCCAATCATCATTATTTTCATCCCTGACATGCATTTAGGCTGCTCAGTTTGTTCTCTCTGCTGCAACAGACATCACAGGACATTTGCACTCTTGCTTGTGCTTCTGGGGGAAACTTAAGGTTCTTGTAGAAGCTCAGAACCAGATGCAGTTCTGAAATGCAGCCAATTTTACTCTATTTTCTTTTAAAACACACTTAGGTCTTATCCTCCATCCCTAAGACTTAATGGTAAAGCTTCTATGAATCTCAATGAGGGCGATTATTTGAGAATTGCTGAAGTCCTGTATTTGAACTAAAATTCCTCCTGGCATAGAGTGCCAAGAAATACTTATTTACCTCTTGGGCCTAAAAACCTTTTTGAGAATTTGAATGACAGATAAGTTGTGTGAAGACATTTTGAATTTAATTAACTTTCCTTTACGATCTGTGACACTAAGGTCCTTTATCCATTAAAAAAAATAAAAATCCCCTAAATTCTCTGGATGAGTGATAAACCATCATGTATTAACATGTAATTTTTTCCAAGTTTTTATTATTCTGGGTCCAGCCTGAAAGTATTCTGGTGCAGACAAACCTATGCCCTTCTGGTGCAGACAAACCTATGCCCATCTTATGCATTAATCTTCAGAGACTGATGGAGTTGTGTGGAAATTTGTGCCAGAGGTGTGGGGAACATTTGAAGAAACCCTTTGCAAAAGGTTTAAATTCTGAATTTACTGTAGTAAATGAGGATATAAGTAGGAAAGCAAGAGGCTAAGCATGATTTAGTAGAACATTAAGCAATATCATAAAGGATAAGTAGATGTCTCTTAGGATATGTAATATCTTTCATTTATAAAGCGGCTTTCATCCTGTAAGAGCCTTAAAGTGAAATTATAAGTACACAGAGGCAGAATGTGTGTGTGCATGTCTATATACATCTGTCAAAAGAGGTATTTGTATAGATATCTTCATTTTTGGTACTTATTTCATAATACCTTTTCTCCTCAGGATAGGAACAGAGTCTTTTCAAATGAGGGATTTGGGAGAAGGACCTGGTGATTTTGATATGATATTAAAGTTGCCATGACAACCTTAATGTCCTCAAATCCTTAATGAAAAAAGGGATGTTCCAGAAACCAGAAGGACATGTAACACTTATGTTACTGAGGAAAAATTGTCCATTTCTTCCATGGTTGTTCTCTCATCCAGAATGCAGGAATGATGCAGTCAGTGGACAACAACCCCCTGAGTTCCACCAGGGAGGCCTCAGATTTATTAAGGAACAGAGATAATTCCAAGAGGAAATCAAACTTAGTGTTCAAAACTAAACTCAGGGCTCTTTTTCTGGTGTCAGAGACACGAAATATTGCTGGTGTTCTCCCACTTTAAGCTTTTCCATCAGCTTCCAGAAGCAGCATGGATTTGAGAAAGAGCCATAATAGGGGAAATCATTCACATGAAAAGATGATTCCCTGAGTAAGAGTTTAGTCATTTCTCTCCATCAGAGACATCAATAATAATCCCTAATGATTGCCCCAATAGTTCCATGCTGATTTTCACAAACCTGAAGGAACATTTATTATGGTTATTATAGTAACACCTATCTCAGCACACATCTTAAGCATTTAATGGAGCATCATATGATAGAAATCTACATTTGTCCTCCCCCAGGAATTAATTCTGCCATTGCAAGGACAGATGGCTCCTTTTGGACCTGAAATTACTTATTTGTTGATCATTGCAATTTTGTTCCTTGCATGATTATTTCTTTGAATCTTATTTTGCAGCCAGCTTTTTTTTTTTCTTCAAGTACCTGAGATAACTTGACAAGTTGAAGAATGACAGAGTTAAAGCCTAATATAATTTGGTATCTCCATAATAAGCAAGTCTACTAATGCTTACAGTCATCTAGGAGTTATCAATCATCCAGCTCCTCACAGATACCACCACCAAACAAAACTGAATAACCTTTGCATTAAGCAGTTGATCCATCTTAGAAAAAAATTAGTTTTACCAGTGAGTTTATGTGGTTTCTCCTTCTTACTGAGGAGGCCCCTGGGGTGGTGATTGCACAGGAGTTTGGAGAGGCAGCAGCTTCATTTGAACTGGCCAATGGTCCTGCTGTGTACAGTAATTGGATGCTGCTAAATTTTGGTACCAATAACATTCTTGAGTGCCCTCTATGAACATGGAAGAGACAGATCATTGGTTAAGGGAACTGGCAAACAGATTTACTAATAGGCAAGGAGAGACTGGATTTGACCCCCAGGTTCTTCCCAGCCTCACTGTGTCTGTGGTTTGGTGCATAGCAGTAAACAAGAAGTTTCCTGGTGAGTAGGAAGAGATTTGTTAAAATATTTTCAGTGCTTGTTCTGGTAACTGGTTGAATCAAGTTCTAACAACACAAAGTTATTTGGTCAGCAGATACACTTCAATTTACCCACAAGTCAGCAAAGACCCTTTTGCCCAAAACTTGTTGAACCATTTGGTGTAAGTTCCACCTCAGCAGAGAATTATCTTGAAATCATTATGTCTGGTGGTTCTTTTCTATCTAGAATTACCTTGTGGTTCTGAGATAAATGAAGCCTGGATCTCAAATATTCAGGCTTTCAAGATAAGGAATAGACTATAATCCTTTCAAAATGACATCTGGATCTAGCTCTTGGTGATCAGCCTTCCTGTGGACTAAGTTGCATGATCTCAGTACAATACTTTAAATGCTTGACTTGATTTAAAGGCTCTCCAATGGTATCAATCACACTGGGGAACTACTGAATATTTTATGTGGCCAGGTACCCTGTTCTACAGTTGAACTGGCTTGGTTTGGTTTGTTTCTTAGAAGGGATCAAACATGCTGTGACATAACCTGTGAACTCACAAATGGAAGTTTGGAATCTTATTTGTGTGTGTGTGACCTTTATGTTCTGATTACTCATATCTCCTATGAGTAAAAATGTATAAGTGACAAGACATTATGGAACTTTAAGGACTTTGCTAATGAGGAATATCACAGACTAAAGCATTTTCATATCCAATTTATCTTTTTTTTTTTTTTTTAGTTCTTCTAGAACCCATTTGGTGCTGCATGTCAACATATTAACTGTTTGTGGGGGTTTTTTCAGTATTGAACACGGTTATGTTTTTAAAGATTTATGCTTTAATCCTCTGGAAGACAGGTCATAGCACATGTTTTTTTTAAATCTGGAAGACTGTACCCAACTTCCATTCTGAGATATTCACACAGAAAGGTTTTGTGTGGGGATTGCCAGGCTGTGATCCCATGACGTGCCAGGCTGTGCTGGGAGCTGATGAGCACCTCAGAATGCACTGGTGTCAGTGTGCAGCAGTGGCACTGGGCTGGTTTGCCCAACTCAACAAAGAAATGCTGCTAAGAACTCTGTCCCTGTTCCTCGAAGCACAGCACTGGCTGCTACAGCAGCACATCACCCTTAGAAACAGGGCACTTGAGTGCCCTCCTGAGTTGTGTCATTTTGATTCGGATACTGTTGAACTCACTGACAAAACCCCCAGTACGTTCAGAATTCCTGACTGGCTGACAAATACTGAGCATTGCAGCTCCTTCCCGACACAAGGACAATATTCTCAGACCTGTGACTTTTTTCTTTTCCCTGAAGACAAAATGAAAATTCAGCTCCTTCTGTTTGATAAGAGACTAATGACTGCTGAAAGCCTGTGCTGGTGACAGAAGCCCTGGTGGGACCAGGTCACTCAGTGATTGTGCTCCAGTGTGACAGCATCTGGCAACAAGAGAATTCAGACTAGATTCTCTGTTCCTATTGCTGTTCTTGCTCCAAACTACAAACTCCTGCTGTAGATAAAGATAATTATTATACCAGTATTGTGTGTTTGCTTTGGCAGGCATTAATCCTGCCAGCCCTTTGCAGCAGAGTTGCCTGCTAGAAAATAAAACACTTAGACTGAGTTCCTGATTTAGGAGATGGGGATTTCTTTATTTTTTTTGGTGCTGCCTCAGTCAACAGTCATCAGTCATGGACTCATTCAATGACTCTCATTGGTGTGTCAGAACCTGAACCTCCATATTGAGAATATAAACATGGGACAATTTTTCAACAGTCGTCTTCCTGAGACTTAATTAAAATAATAACCTTAAAATCCATTCAGTTGGTTGTTCTCTCCACTCTATTTCAATAATGGCTGCAATATGACACAGGAATTTTTATTTGTTTTTCCCTCTTTTGGTTTTCAGCGAAGATGAATTGTTTCAGTAGCAGGTCAGGGGTAGAGCAGTCAGCTCTGCTGTGGAAAGTTCAAACTCTGTGCCCTAATCCCTCCTGTAGCTGTGCAGGGCAGCTTCAAGAACTTTCTGACTTTAGCTGCAGACTTTATTTTCTCTGTGCTGCTGGATTGGATTGTCCTTTCATGATTTTCTCTCTCCTCCCCACTCCCAACAACCATCCTTTTGAGGCTGATATGGTCATTAGTCAGGAAAGTCTCATGTTCGTATTGACCCTCAAATCAGGAATTCAGGCAGGGGTGAGAGGGGAGGGGATGTTAAAATTTCAGTTTAGAGATTAAAGGTCAAAGATGGGGAAGATTTGGCTCTGAATATCTCTCATCCCCAAAACTCATGCCTGACAAAGCTACACATGTGTGTGAGGGAAGACTGGGAGCTTCAAGTTACAAGGTTGATTTTAGGCATGATTTCTCACAAAACCATGTAATTAATCTGTCACAGGCAAACACTGAAAGCAGAGCACCAAATACAATCCCCATCAAGGCAACAGGAGTTGTTCCACCGACTTTAATGAGCTTTGAATCTACTCATAAATCTGCTGTGAGGAGTGTCCAAATCAAAATTTATTTGAGGGTGACCTTGATGTTAATTGTTAGTGCTTCCATGTTGTTTAATTGCCAGGAAAACCGAATGCATTAGTGGGCCTATCATATGGTGTAGTCCTTTCTATTGGATACTATTAGCATCAAGCTGATATATGTAATATTAATTGTGCATAATGTTAGTGGGTAGTCACAGTCTGCCAGTTATATTTTGTGTCTGTGAAACAGGGGGAAAAAATATCTCTTCAGTTATTTTTAATGTCACTTCTGCCTTCAGCTGAATCCCTGCAAAATTAATGCTTTTTTGATCAAGCAGCTCTTCAGAGGATCTCAGAAGTTTCACATTTGTTCAGTGGCTTTTAATCCCAGATTTTGTGTACTGACTGTAATTACTTTAAAATTATATCTCAAATTTGTAAATAACATAAAGCAGATTCTGTTCAGCCCTATGATGTTTATTAAATTTAACATCTGCCAGAAAAGTTCAATCGTCTGTATCCCAAATGGAAATGTTTCCTTCTTTGCCATGTCATATTTAATTCAATTAGAGGAAAAATATGGGAAATAGATTAGAAGTTTAAAAGGAAAGAGTACCTTTAATTTCTATCAACTAAACAGAAAAGTAGCTGGTTTACTTGAGGGAAGTAATTACTGTGGCTTCTAGAGGTATGAAAATATGGGGTAGGTATAGTTAGAGGATTGAGGGGGGGAGAAACTATTGTTTTTGTTTAATGGCTTTCTGAATTCCTTGTCAGTGCTGGTAATTATTGTGTCTTTTCTTTTTGCTGGCACTTGGTGCATTAGGCTGCACTTAGGACCATTTTATTAATGGAAAATGTGTTTCTGAACAATTGTGAATTAGATAAGTGACTTGATTAAGACTCAGTCTTTAAAACTATAAAATGAGAAAATAGCATGAATTAATCTTGAGTCTAGACAGGAGGAAGATAAGACTCTGCTTTGCAGTGTGAGGGGATGGTTAGGGGAATGGAGAGAGCAGGAACAGCCTGCATTTGCATGATTTCTCCTGCATTTTGCTGCAGTATTGGAGCAGCACTGAGAAAGATTGTGGCTTTACAGCTTGTTCATACATGCAGTAAATTCAGCATCTGCTCAAAGAGCTTCCAGGAAAAACCCCCAAATCCACAAGTTGAACAAAAGGAAAAAAAGGATTAATTCTGACAATTTTCAGTTTGATACCTCTCTGCCTCCAATTTCTGTGTATAAAGGGAAGACAATAAGTACATTTAAGTACATTTTTTATAAAAAAGAGGAACAATATGTGATCTCACATTGAAGGTGAGATATTTGAATACCAGGGTAACAGGGACCCTTTACCTTTTGCTGCTGGAGATGATTCTGAAAGGAAGGCTGTCACACTGGATGGTTTGGTTTAACTCTGCTCCAGACCATCTGCCTGGGGGTGCCACCCGAGCTCAGCTCCGGGGGGCACATGCAGTGGCATCTTGGAGGTCTTGGCATGGCCTGAGCTTTCCAGGCAGAGCTGAGTGACTTTGTTTCTCTCTCGAGGGGTAATAAGCAGGTCTGCAAGAGCAGGATGTCCAAGCAGACCTTTACCTTTGTCTTGTTCTCATCTCCAACAAATTTCCTCTGGCCTTTGGCACTCCATTAGTATCATTATTATCTAGTCCAGGAAGACTAATTTGTAATCCCTTCTGATAATAGTGTGATTTATATGTGTGAAGTGTATTTTTCCACTGTGTCATTGGACCTGTGAAGTTAATGCTGAGTTCTGTGGAAGTCATTTAGCAGATGTCTGTCTCTCTCTAGACAGACATGGATGTGCCACAGAGATTTTGTTCCAACTAATGAGCACCAATTATATTTTCTCAAATACTTCTTCCTTTTATTAAGCCTAATGTAGTATTTTTAAGTACTTGAAAACAAAAAAATAAAAGGGTTTAGAAAACTTAACTTTCCACATGCTGAAACTTTTATCATGGCATGACAACTGGCTTAATTCGCTGTAATAATTCTCTTATAAAAATGGCTTTACTAAGCATGTTTTTCCACCAGAAATTTTCATTTTGATGCCCAATATTTCATATCTGACACTGTTCTAAATGAGAACAAGGCTTTCCAGTTGCTATTGATTTGCACGTCATTTCTCCATTTCACTTCCCCATTCAGAAGGAATCGGAGCTGACAAGTTAATGAACTCCTGCTACAAATACACAGATAAGCCACAGGATAGGTTGGGGTCCTGCCTTGTTCTAATTACCAGAGGTTTTCCTTAGGTGCCTGTTTGGTGTTCACTACAGGGGAACTGGAATGCTGTTTTATATAACTGCCAACAAAGCAGACATGTGGAACAGGGGCAGAACAGAAGGCCATTTATAGGAACCTTTAAGCAAGTCTAAATCAATTTTCTCCCAGTGTATTAAAGCCTTTAATATTTACACATGGAATACAATTACTTAAAATGAAAGTACACTGAGCCCTAAGGGTCTACATTTAGTGAAGATCCATAAAACTATGTCTTCTATTTTTAAATTAGCTTCTTGTATAAATTAATAGCTTTGGACAGTAGTAGTGGAGATCAGGAACATAGAAGGGGCTCTCACACTTTTTCACTGGACTTGTTTGTAAATCTTTTGCCCCTGATAAACTGTCATATATTGGTGCCCAAGAAGTTATCCCAGTTTCTAGTTTGGTGTTTTACACAGAGAAATCATTGACTCTCATCCAATTAATCTTTTGGCTGCTATTTCTCCTCCTGTTTGGAGTTATGAGCTGGCCAAATATGGTTCAGCATCAGAAAAAGCCTTTAAATCCTGAGGTCTACTTTGTAGCCTTATGGGCGGATTTTTTCTGTCCATTCAACTTGAAGCTGCCTCCAGAAAGGAAGAACTGTAAAAGAGGGTAAAGCTGAGGTCTGCATTGACTGATGTCAATCTGTATCATGAGCTTTTACTTTTGGGGCTTGTAGAGGGTGAGCAAATTGTGGTGTAAATTTACTAGAAGGGAATTCTCCACCACCTGGGAGTTTTTCTGGTAGACACTTTCTGCACTGCCAGCAGTGCTACAGACATTTAACCTGCTCAGGGAATTTGACCACCAAATTAATTTGTGGGCTTTTGGAATTAAAGGCTTGCTCTCTAAATGTTTGCATGGGCAGCAAGCAGCAGAAGTAGAGTGATGGAAGAGAGAGAAGCCATGTGTATTATCTGACTTGTGAAGCACATTTCTGTGGTGACCTTAAAAGGCAGGGAACAGCATGTTTCATACTTTCCCCCATAGTTTCTCTGCTCAGAAGGACAGGGTGGAGATTGTGGCACACTGCCCTGAATTCCATGTGTGTGCCCTGCCAGGCGTTGCTCTGGTGATGGCAACAAACTGTTTTCTCTGAGAAACACACTTGGTGGGGTTTGACCAACCAGACAAGTGGCATAAACACCAGTTCAGAATTCTCAGTGTTATGCCTGCACAGTATGAGCTGCCTGTTCTGCTTCCCTGTTGTGCTGATGAGCACAGGATGCTCTGAGTTGGGAGGGACCCACAAGGATCAAAGTCCATCTCCTGGCCCTGCCCAGGACACCCCAAGAATCCCACCCTGTGCATGAGAACGTTGTCCAAATGCTCCTTGAGCTCTGAACATGGTGCTGACGGGCAAAGGGAAGGGCAGTGGGGCCTTGTCTTCAGGGGGCTCTGATTTTTCAGGAGGAGGAGCTTCTGTACAGCAGAAGAAAGTTTCCTTTTCTCCCCCCTACCCCAAAACAAACAGAACTCAAAACACAACTGAGGAGAACCAGCAGCAATAATGGCATTTGTGAAGGATGTCAGGATGGGAGGTTGAAGTGGGTATTTTTGAAATCTTTTCCCAAAATTAATATTCAGGTCTTGCAGCTGGATATGCACAGGGATAAGTCTGATGAAGGATTCAATTCTTTGTCATTTTAGTATTGTTCATGTTTTCCTAACAGGAGAAAAATGTGAAATAACAGAAAGATTGTTCTTTATTTCAAGATTAAAGTTTCAAAAGCTTAAGATTTGAACTTTACTTAAATCTTTTGAAGAGGTTTGAAAAGCTATTAGGTAATCATATCTTTCCTTTCAGCTACAGTTGGAAACAATACTATCATCATAGCATACAAAAATATTGTTTTTATCATGTTCCTATTTGTATTGCAAGGGTGAGTATCTCACAGGACTTCTAAATCTGCAGGCTCAAGGCATTTGTGATTATTCAAGATAAGCTTCAGACAAGCCTAGGAAAACTCTGCTATTTGGTTTGTGCAAATGCAGATCTCATGTTTTTGAGGTGTAACCGTCTCAGACAAGAGCAGAGTCCACTCAAAGTCCTTGATTTTAAAGGGAATGAGGGTTTGAGTGTGTTTCTTGTATTTCCTTAGGAACTTCAAATATCACCTCAAGGAGGTGGAAATAGATGGAAGCTGTGCTGGCAGGATTGAAACCCAGTAACAGGAAGGAAACTTGTTTGTACAAATTTTCTAAGAGAGGAACTGGGCAGACAGGTAAGGGCCAGAGAAGTGGAGATGTGGACAATAATAATGAGAAAAAACCTGTGGCAGACACAAGGGGTCATGAAGAGCCCTAAAATTAAAAATAAAAGAGTGGGGCTGAAGTAGCTTGATGGTAAATCAGAGCTCAGGAAAAAAAATTAAGAAAAGAATGTAAAAAATACCTATTCTCTCAGGTTTCCTTGAATTGTTCATGCCCCTCCCTCTGCTTTATTTTCTCCTTGCAGCCTGTAGAATGAGTCTCATAAAACTTCCCTAAGATTATAATGCAATACCTTGGCACCAATCTCTCTTGTTTATATGTCCATTAGTTCAAAGCCACAGACAGGCAATTTATTGGGTATGAAAAATGTCACCTATGGCACCCTCATTTGCATCTGAAAATTGATTTTTGTCACACTGGGATTTTAGGACAACCTTTTTTGGCAGCCAACATTGCCACAAAGCATCATAAAAATAATTATGTGACCACAGAAGCAGGTGAGATTCACTGTAAGTTTTAAGTCTCTCCAGAAGTGCGGTTGGCAAGACATTATTGATGAGATTGTGATTCTTCTTGATGATTAAATATTGACACCTAAACTTAAAACATACCTTGTGATTACCAGCAAAGTGTGTAACAGTGTAATGGGACTTGATTATGTTTAGTCAAACCTTGGAGCCTGTGAGCACAGTATTACTCATATCAGCTGAAAGATTGATGAACCATTAATTAAGATTTCTAAAAATTGATAATTACCGAGCTATGCAATGGTTTTTATGAAAGTACTTTTAATCCTCCTTTGAGGATCAGTTCAAACATGTCACCAGCTTAGCATTTTTGCAAGTGTTATGTTAATTAATTAATTTGTTTTCTGCTTTCTGATGTGTCTGGCTCTTGGAGTCTGCCAAGTGTTTGTCTCTTCACTGGTGAGATGGTTAACATACATGGGAAGAAGTCATTTCCATTGTGATGCTGAAAAATCCTATTAATTATCAGTGTTAAGTTGTTCAAACACTTTCATTAGTTGTTTTGGCAAAACAATTCCCCAGGGTGAGATATATTTATACAGCAAATTCCTCTAAAGCTGAATCAACCATAAATGGATTATGCAAACTTGTTTTCTTTCTTGTAGATAAATTGTTTTACAGCAGTGTTCATTATGAGAAAGTTCTTTGCCCACTGTAGTACTTTATCAGCACAAAATAATCTACAGCTTCACTTTCAATGGTAAAAAGGCACCATTCTTTAATATGAATCCAGCTTTTAATCTTAGCCCAGGATGTTGGGTCTTTTATTTATTTTTCTCCCTTATTCGGAGCACAGGCAAAGGGTGGCAATTTATAAGCTCATATCCCTTAAAGCAAGTTTCTGTATGCACTTATGAAGGGAGCAATATACTGTTGGAAATGGATGAGCATGATCTGGCTGAGATGTGTGTTAGAGAAAGGAGGGAGACAAAAGAATAAGTAATTTTCTGCTATTTAGGAAACGTGTACAGTTTTATACTAACATGGAAAGTATGCAGTGGAGAAATCTGGGATTATTGCTAAAAGGAAAATTTATACTTTTGTATAGATGCTTTTAAACTTTCTAATCAAATGAATCTTTACTGTTTGAACAGCTCATGAGTAACCCCTTGGCACTGGGCTGCATTCTGAGGGCAGTGCCCAGGCTGTGACACAGCTCCTGGCTGCTTTCCTGGAGGGCCTTTGCTGGGGTTTATGAGACAGAACATTAAACAGCACCCAAGGGCTGCACATCCACATCTCACACACACTCAGTGCTGTCTCTGTGAGCAGAAGGGTTTGGTCTTAACCCTGGTTAGTCACAGTCCACTCTAAACTAAGGCTGGGTTAAATCATGGGTGGCACAAATATTCTGTTCTGATGTCAGGCTCCAGCTGCTCTTTGGGCACACTGTCCTTTGCTCCAGCAAAGCTGCTGTCCCAACAGGGAGTACCAGGAGAGTTGGTCAGAGACCCATCAGCAGTGGGATGAGATATTTCTGTGAGCTATCACAAGTATCACTAAAAATCAGACCCAATACTTTTATGTTCCTTCCAGAAGTAGAATCCAGGAAAAACTCAAGATGTATTTTCTTCTTTGCAAATGGCTTTACTGTGCTTGCAGCCTGGGTTTAAACATTTATTGGGAAAAAATTACTCGTTTTCTAACTTTCTCTTCTTTGTTTTAGCAGTATTTCCTCATGCAGGGTTTGTTTGGGTCAGTCTTCAGGACTTTGGCTGTATTTTGAATGTGGGCTTTATAGTCTGTAGAAGTGGCCTGGAACCCAGCTCAGTGTGCTCAGTGACATTGTTTTACCATACTTGGTTCTCTGCAACTGAAAGAACCAGACTCTGTTAGGAAAATTCTATATTTAGTTTCAAACCAATGATTTTGCTTTTATAAGTTGTTGCATCCCATAAAGAGGAAAAATCATTACCATCAACGTAGAAACACTTAGGCAAATACAAGTGGTTCTTTTTCAAAGTTAAAAGAAGCAAAAATGTGTGAGTTTCCAAGTCTTTCATATTGATAAAATCAGCAGAAAAAAGGATTCTACTGTATTTGTACATAATCCAAAGTCAAATACCAGTAAATACTTTTTCAGCCTTATTGAATGACACCAGACTGTTGCCATCAATGTGAGCAAAACCACTTGCTTCTGTTTCTTGACTTGCTCAAGATTGTAAATAAGAAAAATAATAATTTCATTGAGTCCCCATGGTTTTTTCTGACCTAACTGCCTATGTTTTAATCTAGGAAAGTACTATTCCTTGGACAGTACTCAGCTACAGAGGTTCCATTGCATGGGTTCATTTCGATCCATAGCATGACTATTCTGAACTTCATTCCATCTTTTTTGAATTTCTTTCTGTTTTTGTAATTTATGCCACTACTTCTCCAAGTGGCACAGGCATTGCATCCCCTGTCAAGTCATTCAGATCACAGAGATAACCTTTTTGTTTTCATCTTGTGCTGTAAATGTAATAAATCAAATCCTTGCCAAAAGCAAGGTCTGAATTTTATATCATGAAATTTGCATTTCACGCTCCGTTGCTTATTCACACAAGCCATCCAATCTGCAAAGACAAATAACACCACATGACTTGTGTAACTAATACAGACAAATGTTTCCAAGCAACTGCCTGAGCACTCTGAAGATCAAAAATTACTCATCTGAGAAACTTGCATATAATGGTAGCTAATGTATTTGTTCACAGATTTCAGGGGCCCTTAATGGACAGTTTATAAACTGAAGCAGGACCAAAAATGCCTCAAATTATGAATGCTGCAATTTATTAACTTGTCTCTATTAGATACATTAAACAAAATAAAGCTGTTTGAAGCTAAGAAATTGATACTGCACTTTACTCCACTGTGTAATGGTCAGGAAAGAGCAGCCTGAGCCTTGAGCTCAGTGCTGAAGGTTTGGTTTTTGGAGCAGTCTCCCTTCAGACTCCAAAGGCAGTGGTGTGAAGAAAGCTGAATAATGCAGAGTAGAATTAATTTTCTTACATTCCTTGGAAATTTTGCAGTTTATTGTAGCAACATGCTGGGCATGATCGGACAGACACAATGGGCCTTTGGTCACATTTGGAGGCAGAACATTTGTACTTGGCATGAGAGATGAGAACCAGAGTATTCATCTGACAAATTCATAGAGCCATTTAAACACAGGCCAGTCAAGATTCTGCTGGGGCTGGCTGCATGATGGATAATTATGAGGAGCAGAGAAATCCTGCTCAAGCTGTGAGGACTCAGGTTTTTAATTCTAGAATTGTCCTGTCGAAATTCCAGTGTGTCAGTGAAGGCAGCAGACATCACTGGGCTGGCCTTAATGACTTCAGTTACTTGGGGAACAAGAAAAGGTGTAGAGATAAAAATAGAACTTATCAATGAATATGAAACATGAGCAAAAAAGTAAAGTGGAAATAAAGAGCTGAATAATATTGTTTTGGTCAGAGCCCAGGTTTTTGAATGCATTTGAATGTCTCACTTCTTTCTCAGAAACACACTGGATTAGAAATCAAGAGACCTGAATAGTGGCTTTAGATCTGTAGAGTGTAAGTGTTAAAAGAACAGGATTCACTGGAAGGCCTCTGGTAGCAATTATTGGAACAATACTGACCCTGAATCTCCTCTGTCCCCTGTGATGCTTTGGCTGCTGGGCTGCCTGTCCCTGCTCAGCCACTCCACTGCAGTCACTGAGGAGCCATGGAGTGTCCCAACACTGCTCTGACAGTTTGCACACTATTATTTCTTTTTAATAACCCACTGATCAGAAACACAGAGTCCATAGCACATGGGCAGTGCTGCAAAAACAAGTAGCAACGGAGTTGCCAAACAAATGGGTGCAGGGGGGTAAGTTTGGATCTGTCCTCTCCTGGCCAGCAAACTTTAATAAAACCTGTTTACTTGGTGTTTGTGTAGGTGGTGATTGTTCTCAGCCCACACAGGTGCTCAGTTAAAGGTCAACAGGTGTGGAGTGGGGAATATAAATATTTCTGTGCTCCCATGGCTGCAGGTTGTCAGGGCAAAATGCTCAGATGCAAACACAGGAATTTTAATGATATACAGTAGTGAACTATCAGTGTCACATTTCATGTATTGTAAAGCTGTACCTGACTTGAGTTTCTGCAGTTATAATCCAGAAAAAACAGCAACTTCAAACCATTGTAAACAATAGTGTTGCCATTTTTAGGCTCTTTTCCCTGAAGTATGTGGCAATTAATATTGTTAGCAGCTTGATGTTACAGCTCATGAATCATTGATCTGTTCCAGTACAGCAATTAATTTGCCTCTGATTCCTGACAGGTACAATCTTTGAATTTCCTGGAGCAGACTTAATTGCCAGCATGTGATTAAGGAGAAAAGTGAGAATCCACCAAGATTT
>JAOXXN010000162.1:3980805-4015923 GCA_026770055.1 Myrmophylax atrothorax | reverse complement strand
AGTGAGAATCCACCAAGATTTCCAAGCCCTGTGTCTATGTCTCCATCTTGCACATTTCACTTTTCTTTTGGAAATGTTGGGGGGAAAAAGTTGAAGTTTGGTTTCCCACCCCAAAATAAATGCAGCAAAACCGAAACAATGTTGCTATTTCCAACTGGTGTATTTTACAGGATCTGTTGAAGTTGAATCCAGAACCAAGTCTGAGTTAATGACTGCAGTTTTTTATGTGCCTTGGTGGTCATACTTTTCAAAATGTTGTTTTATACAGGTGGAATTTTTGCTACCTTTCATCTAAGTTAGAACCTCACCTGTGTACTCTCTTCTTCAGCAATACTATGTGGGTCTGAGACTGTCCAGCTGATGAAAGGTTTAGAACTAAATGGAGTTTAATGGGGTCACTGTGGTGGGAACAAATAGCACAGGGCGTGTTTAGGTCTTGTATTTTCATGTCTGAAAAAAGCACAGGATGAACTCCAATGGGAGGTAACGAGAAGCTGCCCATGAGATCCTCCAGCGCTGCCTCTTCGTGGTACCACAGGCCAGAGCTAAGCTGCTGCTGTCAGGCTCTTAGTTTGTTTGTATTGAAGAGTAAAACTACAGCCCAAATTGTGAAGTGGATTAATACACTACAATTTCAGCTTTTAGGACTCCGTTAATGCCTGTTAATTAATTTGTTCCGAGGAGCTGAGCCCGGTGCTGAAGTGGATTAATGCACTTACATTTCAGCTCTTTCGACCACATTTCCAGCCCAGCTTGTGACTGAGCAGCTCTGCTCCAGCCTGGGCCTAAGTGGCTGTTTTGTCTTCATCACAGCCCAGAGCTTCATTTGTCAGGCTGGCAGCTCCTGCACGGGCAGGCCCAGGAAAGCAGCTCTGTGGAACACCCTGCGTGCACAGTCAGGTCTGAGAGAATCCATCCAGTGGTTTTCACTGTGCACGTCTCTGCTCTAAACTGGGTGCATTCCTGCTTTACAGGCTTAGGAAACATTATTTTCTAAGGGGTCAATACAACCCTGCCCTGAGGGAAAGGAGGAAGCAAGGGGTGCAGGTCTGTGACAGCAACCTTGCATTGAATGCAAGAGTGTGCCAGGTCTGGTGGAAGGTATTGGAAGTCCCTCAGTTAAACTATCCCTGATTACTGCAACCAGAGACTTCTCAGACTATTAATAAAAGGGATCTGGTTTTGTTTTTCAGCATGATGTAACTGGCAATTTGCCCATAAGCAGGTCTTATATCTGTAATTAGTGCTGTGCAAAGAGCAGGGGTGCAGCTGATGATGCACAGGCACATTTCAGGAGAGAGCTGGAGCACGTCCACTCAGTGGCTGCATTGGGATTTTTTTGTGAGGGTTTTGTGAAATCTCAGGCCAGAACCTGAATTCCTCATTCCCTCCTGAGGATTTGCTAGCATAGGAAAATAAGATGTTTTTCTGGACAGTCAGGCGTAGTGATAGATGGGGAGAGAAGGGAGAGATAATGTTTAATGTGTGTATCTGTCCAACATGTCATGAATTCTCATTTTAAAAAAAGAAACCAGTTTTTACTTAAAGAGAAATAATGCTGTGGAAGGTTTGGAAGCCCTGGCTCTGCTCTGAGCCTAACTGCTGTCCCACTTCTGGAATTGCTGCTGAATTTAATTTGACAGAATGTGTGCACTCCTTGAATTGGCTTGGGTGGTTGTGCAGTGGGAAAGGGGCAGGGGAGAGGAGAACAGGGCCCTGGAACTGTTGTGGTGGGATCTCACCAGCTCTAGAGTGATCTATGGCATATAAAAATCTATTTGCTGTAGTAATTTCATGCATGTCATGTCAACTTCCAATGAGAAACTCAGGGGTTGAAATATGGCATTATTAAGAAATTCTGTTACTTTTCTTGTCTTAAATTGATTGAAGGACCTTACCAGCAGTTTTCCCAAATGTACCAATATTTCAGAAACTTTGATACTGGCCATGCATTTAGTGGGAGAACACAACTGGTTGCCTGATAAAGCTCTATTTGGTGTCATAATGTCAAGTGGTAATGCCAAGATAGCAGTTACTAAAAAAAAAAGATTGAAAAAAATAATATTAACTACTAATAATAAATGGTATTTCTGGAGACAAAAATTTCAATTTGAGGTGATTTTAATTTGGTTGGAGTTGTATCACCAGTGATCACGAGAAACAAATTCAAAATGAATCTTAGGGAATTAATATTTTCCAAAGAAAAACGAGTCTTGCAGAATTATGGTGAGACCTGAAGTAAGGAAAAGGAAGGTATTATTTGGGAATGCAGGAGGTGACAGGAAGAACAGAAGGATTGTGCAGAGTTTAGAAAAGAATGACAAGGTAAATAATCAGTGTTTGGAATTAGGATTTACAAGAGCATGTGGTGATAGAACAAGAAGTAAAGGCTTTAAATTGAAAGAAGTTCGATTTAGATTGGATGTTAGGAAGAAATTCTGTCCTGTGAGGGTGGGCAGGCCCTGGCACAGGTGCTCAGAGAAGCTGTGGCTGCCCCATCCCTGGTAGTGTCCAAGGCCAGGCTGGAAAGGGCTTGGAGCAACCTGGGCTGGTGGAAGGTGTCCCTGTCCATGGCAGGGGGTGGCACTGGATGGGTTTTATGGTCCCTTCCAACCCAAATTGCTCTATGGGATGAGGGGCTGTTTTGTTCAGGGAATGAGGATGATGAAGGAACTGAAGGATAACAAGGAGTATGTGGTGGCCACAGAGCTTGGAAAGAACTGTAGGGAGCAGCTCTGAGCAGGC
Source organism: Myrmophylax atrothorax (assembly GCA_026770055.1). Taxonomy (NCBI): domain Eukaryota; kingdom Metazoa; phylum Chordata; class Aves; order Passeriformes; family Thamnophilidae; genus Myrmophylax; species Myrmophylax atrothorax. Next base: position 4,013,178 of record JAOXXN010000162.1, on the reverse strand, counting down.
TTTAGTTGTAATCCCAGCTTGGAGCTTTGCAGGAGGTGGGAAGAGCTGTGTTTTATGCATCCATTCAGACGTGGCACTGGGGCTGCAGCTGCTGGATCTACCAAACAGCACACATGGCTTTATCATGCTTTTCTTGCTGTAGGGCAGCATGGAATTGCTTTTGTGCAGCACTGCTATAATGCAGTGAAGTCCACAGCCCTTGGATCCAGAACATGGCTATAAAAGATGTTACTTTTCTGCTGTGTTCTTACAGCTGCTGCCCTGCAGCAACACAGAGAGCTGTTTGCCAAGGTAAACCAACTTCTGCTGTGAATAGTATTTATTTTACATGAGGAATAAATTTTCTTTATTAGAAATTGTCCTATTAGCCCAGAAGTGAAAGAAGGAGCTGCTTGTTCTTTGCTGCACGTGCTATTCCACATTTGGAGTTGTCAGTTGTGTGCTCCTGACCTGCAGATTTTGTGGCTTTATAGAGGTTCCTGCCCCACCAAAAGGGTTCATCTTTGACTCATTAAACATGCCCCAGAACTGAGATATGTGTTCTGTGAGTAATGGTTCCTGCTGCTGGCCAGTGATGGGCCATTCATCCCAATCTTTTCTCTCCTCGCTGGGGGTAAAGGGAAGCTCTTGCATTTTGAGTTCTTCCAATATGAGTGGAGAAAGGAGTCCACTCAGTGCACTCAGCAGGAATATGGAGAGTTCGAAGTTAAGGCCTTGTGACCATAGTGTGCAGTGTATTTTCCACATGGCCTTGGCTAAAGCTCAAAAGGATCAGATTTTTGAACTATTTAATTGCTTCAGAACTCCACTGAGGGTCCAGTGCTATTTTCAATAGCAGGTTGGCATCTAACCCAGTGCTATTTTCAATAGCAGGTTGGCATCTAACCCAATGGCAGATACTTTCATTAAATGAGAAAAAAAAATTATTTCAATGTGAATTTTTATTTACAGGACAGTTTTCATAAGGCTTGTATGCCTTGGCAATTGCATCAGCAAGTGTTTTCCTCATTTGAATTACATTTACTTCAGGATCTGAAGGTTTTGGGGCATCTCTAAGAATGTTGCATTTCTCCTGGCACTCTGTGAAGCAGCCTGGGTTTGTTTGCTTTGCAACATGTGTAAGCACAGGAGAGATGGAGAAAAGGGTATTTTTAACAGTGCTAAGGGATGTGTTGTTAGTGTGTCCTGGTGAAAACAGAGGCATAAGGTCAGCCATTGCCTCTCTCCTTGAGCCTGCACTTCACTGCTCTTTGACAGATGAGGCAGTCAGAGCAGATTTGGTTGTTTGTGTGTAAGGGACACCTCATTATATTTAATGAGCAGTGTGGAACCAATACGAGATTTTTTGTAGAAGAGGGTGATTCACATATGATTCAAAATGAAAATAACACTCTCTAAATGATGACAAGTCTGAAATGTTAATTTAAAAAAAAAAAAGAAAGGCTCTGTGTTGTGTATTATTCTCAGTACAGGTAACTCCCATGGTTAATGTGTACAAAAACAAAGTTAATGACACTTAGTTTGTTATTATCTTAAAAAAACCACTTCTCCCTGACACAGAATAAGGCAAATAAGAAGATAAATAAAACTAATACTTGAATAGAAACAGGATTTTTCCATTACAGAAAGTTACTGCAGAAGTTCAGGGCAATAATTGAATGAAAAAGTCATTCCACAAAAAAAAGTTCAGATGTGTCTCTATGACAGTTTTTACCACTTATGTATCAAAAATACTCTAGAATATATTAGCATTAAAATAGTCCTGATTTACACATGACCAAATGATTGGAACAGGAATAAATGTTTTGTTAATATGTTCTTTACTCTGAAGATGACAGGAACCTCCCTCCTGTAAAAGCGCACCTGGCCCAGGAAGGTGACTGTGCCCTGAGCAGGGCTGGGCCCTGAGCTGAGCAGGGGCCTGTGCAGTTAATGGGTGTATCAGTCGGGCACTCTAAGGTTGGGCCTCTCCATTTATGTGGCAATTAGAAGAGTAAAAACACCCTGTGTAATTAAAGCAAGTTCCACAGCAATTTCCATGCCCCAGATGTTGTATCTGAGTGTGCTCCACAGGCTTGGGAACGTTCTCTGAAACCCCCAACTCCCCTCAGCTGCATTTTCACTGGCCTTGTTCTTCCCAAGTACACAGAGTGGGTTTACAGTGACATTTACAGGCACTGAGTACAGACTTCTTTTGAGCAGATGTTTGTGTGAATGCCACTGACCTTTACCATTCTTCAATTTATTCATTGAGTTAATTATTTGTTAGACAGTTGTTCATTAACTAATGAATAAAGTTCCAGCATATTTCTTGGATTTTCTTATTACTACCAACATGAGAAAATATTTTTCTGCCTTGCTTTTAGAAATCATTAACTCTTAACACTGCTGCTGATGACAATATCCTGATGATAGCAATAACATCCTTAAAGGAACTAAGTATTACAACAGGCTTTGAAATTTCAGCTGAGAATTAGATAAACATTATTTCTTAAGTTGATCTATGTAAAGTTTGAATTTTCCAGTATTATGTGGAGAAATTATTTTGCAGGAAGATTGATTATCACTTCCCACTCCCTATTTCAGATGAACTTTGCTTCCAACAAGCATCCAATTAATTTTACTTCTTGTATTTAGGACTGACCCCATTTCACACCATCAGCCTTAGTATATAAAACCACCTGAATGACAGAAACTCAAGCCTTTTCCTGGTCCCCACAGTGGATTACAGATTGCCACTCCAGTGGTGTTTCCAACCCTTATTGTGACAAATCGATACCGGTATTCAGCCACCTCATTCCCATGACAAGTTCTAATGAAATTTTCTTTGTCAAGAGTAATGGTTGCTGCTGCTGGAGAGTGACTGGGCCATTTATTCAAATATTCAAGCCTTGCAACACTCCCAAGAACCCCTGGTAAAATAAAGAAAAACAAAGCAGAGAGTTCTGAAGGGATGTAGGGAAATTGCAACTTGCACAGCATTGTAGTTTGGGCAGAATGACATCTCTCAATAAAAGCCTGGCCTAAATGCTGGGAAATTGAGAGCAAAAAGTGTTGGTTTGTTCTTGTAAACAGGGAATCGAGTTTTATTGCCAATGAATCACCATACTGGGTGCTGAACTGTTACTGTGCTGATTGCATGCCTAGACAGAGAAATCAATTAAGTAAAAAATAGGGTGTAAAAGCTGATTCTGACATGGTGGACAGTGACATTTTAGTTGGATTCTGATCAGGTAACCCACTGCCCATGAAAGTGGCTCTGGAAATAGAGATATCACAGATGTGATATTGCAGTTAAATAGTAAAAATAAAGAACCTCATAGGATTTCTCTTCTGCCATTTTGGCTTAAAATACTTAAAATGGTCAGAATGATTGACTTTTTTTGTGTGCATTTTCTTAGGTAGGCAGTATTTATTATAATACACATATTTTCACTTTTCCTTCTGTTTCTGGTACCAAGCAGCAGGTGTGGGAGAAGCAGGTGGTGCCTGTAGCCATCATCTCTCTGGGTGCTGCTTGGACACCTCCACATGGACATTCCTTCCTAACCTCTCCACACTCCTGGCACATAAATAGCTCTTTGGAGTCTTGGTGGCCAACGAAGTCTCTGATCAGCTGGTTCCAGCAAAGAGGATGGAAAACTCTTTTGTTTCTCTTGTGACAAGGACCAGAAGATGTCTGCTGTTATAATGCCAGCCTGATATTGTAAAAAAAATTGAAGCCAAATTACCATTTCTGTCTGGAGTAATTTCACATCCCTTATGAGTTGCTTCTTCATGAAATTAAATAGGAGAAATCAGTAAAAATTATTATATATGCAGTATATCCAGCCAGAATGAGAGTCATATTGGTGCCTTAACTGTTGAATCTGGTGCTGAGTTCATATATAATTCCATGGCTCCTGTGTTGGGTAAAGATTGAGGAGCAAACCATCAGTTGCAGCTGCTTGGCATTAAGCAAAATGTTTTTTCCTTTTCCTTGTTCTTTACAAATGGGGAAATCATTATGATAACCACCAACAGCAGTGAATTATTGAAAGTGTTGGTGAAGTACTCTTGACCTTTCCTTCTCCTCTGCTTACCTGCTTTCCATAGTGATGCTTTTGGCTACTCATTTAATCAGTCTTTGCTGTTAGACACCAGGGGAGGACAAGGCAGAGAGAAATCATCACGAAGAAATCACTAATTAGAAAAACACAGTGAGATTTGCAGAATAAACAGTGTGAAACACACTCAGAGAAGTACTTACATTTCTGTGCCCAATCTGCAGAAACTTTCTTCTCCATGCAGCAGAATAATTGTGGTTAGAAAAAAAACCCAATTAAATAATTCTATTGACTTTTTTTGTTGCTGTTCCAAAGTCCTGCTTGGAAATCTGGACTTGAAGGCCTTAAGTCTTACCACTCTGGTGCTTTCCCTTAGAACTTTACTTCTTTATATTAATGATTGCAGTGTTGACTTGTTGATTATGAGTTGAGTTTTTCTTCCATTTGTGGACCTTTGGGAAAGATTAAGGATAACCTGTCATGGGGAAGTGATGACTTAATTGCTTAGAGGTCTATGAACACCAAAATTTGGAAATCTAGATTGAACAATCTAAAAAAAATTCCTTTTCCCTCCTCAAAATGGCATAGAATCAAACATGGAACATTCCAAGCCATGCTGGATGGGGCTCTGAGCAGAGGGATATGGTTCAAGATGTCTCTGCTTTTTGCAGGGGGTTGGACTGGATGGTCTCTAAAGGTCCCTTCCAACCCAAACCATTCCATGATGCAAAGAAATGCAAAGGTGAATGCCTTGGGAGTTCTCCCTGAGATCCTCAGGAGCTGAAGGCCAACCATGAAGGTGGGAGCAGGAGTGGAAGCTGTGCCCAGCTGGGCATTGCTGCCGCCCAGTTAAAGAGCTGCTGTCTCCTCGTGGCTGTGCTGATTGTCACTGTCACTCCCCTCAGAAGTGGCCCAGGCTCGTGCCAGCCAATCTGCCTGCTGTGTTTACAGTGTAAATGGTTTTGAAAGCTTAATGCTCTGGGCATTTGCCTTTGGACAGAATTCAGCTCTTTCCTTTTTATTTGACACTTCAAATGTTTTTATCTTGAACTTTCTCATGAATTTTTATTAAGGAGAATTCTTTTGGGAGAGGAGTTGAAAGACAAAAATAGGGACCCGAGTGGCCTTCAGACTGAAAGATTAGAGAGAAGTGGCAAAGCCTTTGGGAGAGATGGGAACTCTATCAGGGGGAGCCTCAGAAAGTTGTGAAAATTGGCAACCTTGTGGGAAGGGATTCTCTGTGTACTTCCCACTGCTCTTTGACTTTATCATGACTAAAGCAAATGGGTGAAAACTTGACTTTCCCTTGCTGCTGTTTGCTGTCAGATTTGAGGAGTGCTGCTGGAGCTGGTGGAGGTGGAGCAAAGTTAGGAGTGATGGACACTCCTTAGGTGAGAGGCAGCAACAGGAGCAGCCTGTGGAGGTCTTGGCTGATGGATCCAGATTGTGCCACCAGGAAAACTCACCCAGCTTTGAAGTTTTATAAAAATACAGCCTTGGGATGGAGCTTTTATTATGTAATGAAGCATCAGCTATTAAAACAATAGTGAGAGTTCCAGAGCTGAGTGAGAGACTTGGGGTTTGGGAGTTTCTGCATTAAGTGTTATCTGTAGTATGTAACTACCTTATTGGAATTAGATATTTAATTTGTGATCTTTTTTGGTAAAATTGTCAAAATGACCTGAATGAATAGTAGTGATCCAAATCTTTTTCAGTTCCACAGTTCCCAATACACTACAAATCTGTACTTTGTTGCTGTTGTTGTTGGGGGGTTGTTGGTTTGGTTTGGTTTGTGGCTGTTTGTTTGTTTGTGGAGGTTTTTTGGAGGGTTCCTTGTGTTCTTCTTTTGGGTTTTTGGGGATTTTTTTCTTCCAAAAAAGAGCCCTAGAGCAAGGAGAGAGCTCTGGGAGATGGGGAGGGGCTGCTTTTGACCTTAGTAGTAACCATGCTCGGAGAAGAGTGTGTCAGAGACCGTAGGAGGAAGCCAAGAAAGAGGATGGAGCTGGGAAGCTGCAGCTCATGCAGAGAGAGCACTGAGAGGATCAGAAGGCAAAGCTGTGGTGGGCAGAGTTTGCCAGGGGCCAGAGGGCACCGTGGAGAGCTCACTGTGGGCATGAAGTGCTGAGTTGCCTGAACCTCAGCTAGAAAGAAATACTCCAGAAAATGCAGCAGGAAAAGAAAGGCTTGTGTCTAAACCACTTCTACTTTTTCCTGATAGCAGAGCGTGAAGTTTTCTCTAAGGAGAAGAAAACTCCAACACAAAACACTCAATGCCAAATAACCTGCTAGTTCATATTATAAGTTACACCTGGATTTTGTGGAGCTTATTTTTAAGTTACAAGCTTTTGGTGTTTATTGAGAGTTCATTACCTGCTGACAGTATCTGCAAATGCAGTGTTAGTTCTGTTTGCTTGAAAGCCTGGATTGAGAAGCACCTGAGTACAGGTGCAATTTAGGATATGAAAGTTATGCAAAGACATTTGAAGTGTGGCTTTTTGCTGCTCTTGTTACAAGTATTTGAAGTAAGCCAGACCTTGCTTAAGATTCATGATTTCAACAGTCATCAGGTGAGGATGGTGACACACTTGCTTAGGTTTGTAATTTGTCTGCAGTAATAGAAAGTGAATATGGGCTCTCTACTGACACTGTAATAAGTTCAGTAACCTGATAGATTTAAATACCTGGGTTTATGTTATCACTAATTGCTGGAAAACATACAATACGAAACTTAGAATCTGGTGGTTCATGTTGATTTTGCCTGAAGATGCAGGGAATGGGAATAACAACTGAATATTGGTTTGGAAGGTTTTATATTTGGTCTTTTTCTTTTCTAGGAAATCCTAAAACTAGAAGGCAACTCTGGAATTCCAAGGCAAAAAAGGGCTATTTTGGCAACTCCAATATTAATTCCTGAAAATCAAAGACCACCATTCCCCAGATTAGTTGGCAAGGTAAGTCAACAAAGAACTGGATGGAATTTTGATATTAAGAATTAGATCTATTTCTCTTAAGGTTTTGCAGTGATGGGAATATCCCAAACAGCATTTAGAAATGTCACACTCAATCAAGAAGATTGTTCTGTGTTGTGTAAAAAGATGAGAATGGCTTTGTGTTGGCAGCTGGCAATGGCTGTGTGCTCATGGCAGGTTCCACAGGGGCTGTGCTGGTGAAAAGCATTAATTAGAGGCACATATTTCAGTTCTGCTGCTCCTTTGGGGGAGTTTGGGGCCTGCCTGTGTGTCTGAGTGCTGGGCATGTTCTGAAGGATATCCCACTGCACAGTGTGGAGTATCTTGTATCCATCTCAACTCCTAGAAGGGCTTCATTGCATGGAAAATCATCTGTTGTTCATTCTTTACGTTTTGTTACAACCAAAGACAAAATAAATCTTTTTAGATTTTCCAGTTTTATTTTTAGAGGTTTGTAAAGGTCTGACAAAGAAGTGGAAAGTTTTTTTCTCATGTCTGAAGGAGATCAAAGAGATCAGAGTCCTGACAGCCACTTTTCCAGAACATCAAATATACAAAATAAAATACCAATAATTGTTCAAATGACCATGTAGGCATGAGATGTTTTAATGACATGAATATATTTTTCATGTAGATGTGGAGCTTGTTCCTAACTCCCTTTGATATGGTTGCTGGAGACAAATACACAGCTCAGGGGCACAATTTTACTCTACAATTGATGTAATTTAGTGATGCAATTGTGTAATTAAGCCAACTGGCACCTAATCACTTACTTAAATAATTAGGCCAGTTTGTTTCTCTATCACTAAAAATGAAGAATAGTCTGAGGCCTTCATTTTTCTCCCCTTTCCCCATCAATTATTTATACTGCTTTCATAAATTTCTGTTTTTCTATCCTTCTGAAGTATTTTTTAACATGTTCTAAACTTTCTCAAGTCATTTCTTATCATCTCCCTCCAAATTTCAGTCTCTGAGAACTGATGATCAGTTCGTTAGTGATATGTTAAACAGTTGCTTTTTAAGACTCTGCAATTTTAGAGTTGTCAGAGAATGGAAAAGGCCACTTATACACAGCCTTTCTTCTTTGTTGTTGTTGATTTATTTCTTCTCACCCTCTCCCATCCGTTCTGTTTATGAGCACTGACTATTTGGGTCTCAGGGAGTCCGAGTGGCTCTCTGGGAGTGCCTTCCTTAAGTGTTTTTATTGGGAGTGTGGGATGATATTCTGGTAACTGAGGCTCCTCAAGCACAGTGAGATGAACCAGGTCCTGTTTGCACTGCAATGTTTCCCTGGCACGTTGTCAGCCTGATTTGTTGCCATTCCTGAAGTGCTACTCGGGGCTCACACATGCCTTGGATGATGTACAAACACACAAGTGGAAAAGCATCTGGCAGGCTGTTTGTCAAAGGCCCTGAGAAACCTGTCCCCAGCTAATGTTTAAATTATAGCAACTGCAAATGATCAGCACCTTGAAATACTTTGAGCTGTCATCATTTTTACTACTCTTTATGGGATGTTTTTTTCAGTGTGGTTCTAATTTAAGTCTCTAGATGAGTATTTTGGCTGTAGTCGACTGCAACAGCAATAGATTGTAAATGTGTCAAGTGAGACAAAAATTTAGAGGTATTTAAAATAATGAAATGACATATTGTAGGTTAACTGCAGTAATTTGCAACTGAGTGCTGAACAAAGCATAAATAGAAAGGTTTGGAGTCTCAGACATACTGATGGGGGGGAAGAGAGTCTGTTGTTCCCTAACTAGGAAACTTGGTCAGAGTCAATGCAAAAATGACATTAAAATAAACACAATTCTTTTAGGTCTTTTTGACTTATCCCAGATCTTCATAAGACAGGCTGAGAGGTCTTCATAACTAGAATGAATGTCTGTATTAATCCAGATTACTTGTTTCAGATCCTGCACAAAAAGGAGAAAAAGTTGATCACTGAACTTTAGATGTTTATTGTGAACTTTATGTGTCTTTATGAATTAAAAAGAAATTCATTTAGTTGCCCACTTCTGTAAGGCATGAGGAAGACATTTATTTCCTCTGCCAAAATATTTCAGGGCTTCAACAGGGCCCCACATGGACATGAACTGCAGCTTGTGGTGGGTATGAATTTCTCTTGAACTTCAGCTTTGCCATCTCTGCAGAGGGACACTGCAGATGCAATGAGTACCTTTGGTTTCTGTCGTGTTTGGGGGAAGAGAGAGAACTCTCAGAGAATGAATTATTTGTGTGTTATAGTAGAATTTCAAAAGTGAGAAGGAGGAATGTGATGCTTTCCTGACTGAATGAAATACGTGATAGTGATAATTTCAGCTATGACTCCTTCTGTTTGATCCCATCAGGTCGTCCTGTTTGGATGGTCACACAGAAATGAAGTTTTCAGTGTGTTATTTTCCCTTTCTTTCACCTACTTTAGCAAATTCCACGTGCAGTTTATCCATCTGCCCTGACTGGCCCCTGCTGTCCCCCCTTTCTATGCACAAGGTTGTTTGGAAGTGATTACAGCAGCCAATAATGGAAATGCTTCTTCGCACTTAGTTGGGAGCAGGGCAGATGTGCAGAGGTAGGAGAGCAGGGGGAGAACAATTCATTTTTATATCATAATTAGGAAAAAATACTATTAAAAAGAAGGCAATTTTAGAGGACTTCAGTAAAGTCTGGTTTATTATATATCAGGAAGGAGATATTGCACTGGACAAGTGGAAACATTGCTTTGTTTAAATTAATTACATAAATTTGGATTAGCATTTAGCTTAACAAGGAAATACATGTGTAGAGGCTGCTCTCTGTGCTGTTCCTGGCATTCCAGCATACCCACTCAGGAATTGCATTATTGCCTTGCCATTTGCACACCCTTCATTAGGGTGTCTCTTAATTAAATAACTATCATAGACATGCTGTGTTTGGAGGTGGAGAAATCTCACCTTTTAGCAGAATTTAAGATTTTGCATATTATCCTTCATGCCTGAGGGAAAACAGTGAGATTAAAATATTTTAATACAATCTTGGTAATATGGGCCTTTGTGGCCAGATGGCCCAGGCTGCAACTCTTGACTCTTATTGATGTGTTTTGTTGAGCTCTTGCTGGTACTGCACAGGGATATGATATTCAATTTGCAGTCTCCCTCCATATGTTACTTCCCTGGGTATGTGTCCACATGAAGTCCAATGAAACACAAAGCCGTGGGATGCAGGATTAGCTTGTAATTACAGTGACAGGTTATTCCCCACCATCCTATGGAAGTGTTTGATTAGACTGATTGAAGAGTGGTGGCTCTGTGCAGCCACTTGAACACAGTCTCCTGGAGCTAATGATGAACTGCAGGATGGTGCTTTTTGCAGTTTAGTCCTCACACTAAAGCAGAGCTCAAAGAGCAGGAAGGTCATAGTGGATATGGCCAACAAGTTCCAGCCCTTCTTCCACACATGAGGAGAGAAAGAAACTTGTAAAGGCAGATTGTCCTCCAGGCTCAAAGGATCTGCTCTGCCTGTTGCTGATGGTCATCTGATAAAGCCAGGATTCTGCTCTTTAATTTGAAGGAATTGTCCTTCATAAGAATGAATATTGTAATTGCTGGCATGCAAATGCTGGAAGCCATGAGTGGCCTGGTAGCAACTGGCAGGAATTTTTATGCTCAGTGAAGGTCAGAGCAGAGAGAGAGATGGGACACAGGAGACTTTGAAGGAAACTGTTGAATAAAGAAAAAAACAAAACTTTTTTTTTTTTGCCAATAAGAGAAAGTGTTGTCTGAGTTATTTGTCTGTTTCGTCCTTTGGGAAGGAAAGGCTGTTTGCTCAGGTATTTTGGATCAGAAAATGTCTGTATTCTTCCTGCCTCTGATCTGGACTCTGCTGCAGTTGTGTGGCAGGACTGACCCCAACAAAAGCTGAAGGGTAGAGGTGGTGCAGGCAAACAAGAAAGATGGAAGTCTTTAAGATCTGTGAGGAAGTGGTTGAGGTGTTTTTGTTTTGTTTTTTCCTCCTCTGAGCTGTGAATTTGAGGCAAAGAGAAAACACATCTTGTCTGTTAATGCAGCAATAGAAAAAACCTGAAGAGTGGAGGAACCTAAAGATAACTAGATGGAAAAGCTGCTGAAAGCTTACTATTTTTGAGTGGTTATCTTAGTGGGACTATTTTTATATGATAAATTATGTGCTTCCCAGAGGAGAATAGTTATGGACTAAAGATGCTGCTGTAAAAAATATGAAACTTCAGGCAAAAAATTGAAAAGAAGTGTCAAGAGAGATGATCATGATCCATCAACCTGTGAAGAGAAATCAGAGAGAAAGTTTATAGATTAGAGGAGGACATGTGAAAGACAAGAGTGACAAGAACAGCAGTGAAATAAAAGCTGAAGTAAGAAGTGCTTTGGTTCTGCTGGGAAATGAGGCAGAAAGGGAAGGGCAGGGAGAGAGAGTCTAAAGAGAAGTGGAGCAGGAAAAGAACTAGCTGGGGTGGGTGTCCAAACCTGGAAGGCAATGGTGGGTGCTAAGAGAGAAGGAATGATGTGCAGAACACAGGAGCTGTACCTACAGCCCTCTGCAGTACCAGGAGAGGTGTCTGTGGGGCTGCTCAGCAGCTGCTCACTTGGCAAGGTCGGAACCCCAGTTCTTGGTCTAAATCTTTGTGTCAGTTACTAAAAATGATGTGGAAATAAAAGAATGTATTTCTCACAACAGAACTAGACATCAGTCAGGCCTGCAGGAAAAATCTACTGAGTTTTAAAAATTACTTCTTATTGTCCATTTGCTTGTTTTTGAATCATTGCCACATCAAATCATTGCCACATCCAGTGCAGTGATGGTGCTGTTCCAAAGAGGATGCTCAGAAGATGGGAGGTGATATCAGCAGGAATTCTGACCTGTCCAAGAGGCAACAATATCTTGGTGACAGCTGAAGTGGTGCCATCAGGGAGATGGGGAAATGATTTGTCTCCTGAGAAACACTGCAGGAACTTTTTCTGAGAGTAGATGGAATTACTCAGGAACAAGGAATTCAGTTGCTTGGATCAGTCTGATGGCACACAGAGAGCACTCTGCTAAAGTATGTCTATTATTCCATGCAGGAAAAGACACAGGCACAACTTAGGATAAATAAACAGGCAGCAAACAAGGTAGAAATGTGCACAGAAAAGGTGGGAGGAGGGGGAAAAGGTGTTATTGGTGAATAGCACTTAAGCATTAAAGGGGGTATTAATAAAAGACAGTATTCTAAATAAAGCACTTACAAATCCAGCAAGAAAAAAAATGGGATTAGAGAAAAATCAAGTTCTGGTACTACTACAGTAAGATTGGGCAGAAATATATATGAGCTCAATTTGTTCAGCCCAGCAGAAGCATTTTCTGTAAATCCAGAGTGAGTGTAAAATCATTCAAGTGAAAGGAATACACTGGTGTAATAACAAATGGATATAAATTTTGGCATAAGATTAAAAGAAAGTTTCTGGTACCCAGAGAAGAGGAATTCATTTCCAACAGAAGCACTGAGGAGGGAACCCAAAGTTTGATAAATATATGATCCCAGTTTCATAATAAAGCTGCTTGTGATCCTGACTGAACACACACCTGGAGTTCTTCTCTGCTCTGGTGCTCTGGGAAAGGGGCAATCCCTGCTGGGCTGGGCCTGAGTTGGAGAGGTCAGAGTTTAACATCTGATTATATTCCTGCCTTGCACTTCTGACCTTCCTGGGAAAATCCCAACCTCCCTCAGCAAGGAATGTCATGAAAGGAGCAGCACTCCAATAAATGAAAGGGCTTTCAGTGCAAGGACGTGAATTATGAAGCTACAGCATATTAATTTTCATCAAAGGAGATGTATTTGATGTCCTAACAAGCAATTGAGTGAAAACAGTGCTTCAATTTTTTTCTCTTTTTCTGAGAACTTCAAACTTTTCTTTTTAAAAAATACTGATATTCACATAAAAAAATTCCAAAAGAATATATTTGCTCTTTCAGCTAACACACTTTTAAGGGAAAACCTTGTTAAAACACACCTGTTTACTTAAGTAGCAGATGCCTTGGAAAACTGGAAAATAATAAGAATTTATCATTTTTTTTCAGTGTCTGGTGCTGTTAAGAAGAATAAAAGAATTTTTAAACATTTAAGGAATACTTTCTAGTCTAGTTGCTATGGTTACAAGTTTTTGGAGACAAAGCAGTTAGATGGCAATGATGGAATCGAATTTCTGACCAATATTGATATATCCAGTGCCTCATTTCCTGCTTCATAATAAATCATGCTAATGACCTTAAGGAGATCAGCAAACAAGGAATTTTGTGCTCTGAAGCTGTTCTGCAAAGCTTACTCCAGTTTACCTGTCACATGGTGTGTGTTAATTTGGATCTCAAAAGTTGATGTTCACAAATTCTGTTGCAGATGAAGGTAGAGATAAAAAAGGTGTGTCCCTGCCAGTGAATTTCCTTTGCACAGTAACCAAGATGAAATAAAACTGTGACAAATAATTTTCCATTGCCACGCTAATTTAATTGTAATGTTGAGTTTTAAATATTTGGATTATTTTTGGACATAACAGCTATTTTATCTAATTATACCCAGTGTTACACCTTTCCAGAATGTTTCTCCTAAGTGGTTTATTGTAGACATCATGCAGAAACAAACCTGAAGCATCTCCCGCAAAAGTCAGGCCTGTTTCACCCTCCTCACCCCAAATCAACCCCCAGGCTCATGTTTTAAGAATCACAGGTGGGGTGTGAGTCTGTACCTGCTCTTGGCATGAGTGGAGGGTGCCAGTGGCAGAGCAGCCACAAGGTCCCTTCCAGGGCTGCAAAGAACAGTTGTGGCATTGCCATTCTCTGGGGTTGGCATGAAACCAAACTGGGGTTTTTGGTTCACTTTCATCTTTCCAAGACAATTCTACATCCTGAGTTGACTATTGGGAAATTGTTGTTATCCACCTTGACTTTTTTTCTGCCTTGTTTTAATTCAGTTGTTTGTGATGACCACTCAAGCTACGCAGTTTCTAAAAGTTATTTTCTTATTGAATGGATCCTTTTAGAAAAGACTTGATCTCTCCCTTCTTAGTAGGGCCAGATTTTAACCTTAGCAAGATGTAGAGCCTAACTCTGTAATCTTGGGTTGGTAAAACAGGGCAGTTGGATCCAGCATTTGTTTCCCTGGTACTTTTAATTTGAAACATTTTTCTTCAAGTTTTCCTTATAGTAACACTTTATTTCGAGTAGGATGAGAAATGCAACAGACTTACCCAGCGTTCCTTAGCAGAGTGCTGAGTTAATATGTTACCAGTAAGAGGATGACAACTCAGAATACAGAAGTCAGGGGAGAGAACGTGACCCCAGAGCTTCCTTTGAATCAATTAAGACATTTCTTTGATAGCTGTGAACTGGCTCATGCTGCTTCAGATGGGACTGGTTGTTATCTGAATATTAAACCTTCTCCACCCAATCGTTTTCCTCCTCCATTCCAAATTATTCCTTTGGTTTCTTATTATGCAGTCAGTTCTTAGCAAGTTTATAGTGTAATGTAAAGCAATATCCAAATGAATGACATTTTAGGGACAAAATGAACTTATCCCTGCCAATTTCCAAACTAAATACTGTCATACTGTCAACCTTGGTGCTTCCATTAATGAAGGACTTTCACAAAGGCGTTTTGCAGACTGCTCTGGCATCATATTTGATATTAGCAGCTGTGACTTGCTAAAGTGGTATTAAGAAAAGCTGGTCAGCAGAGTATTTCCAGAAGGAAAAATTACATGTATTGTATATGGCTGATTTGTAAGGTGGAGTAAAGAGCTGTCACTTGGGCAACAACAGCAATTTTCTTCCTTCTGACTAACTGCTGCTTCTCTTCAATGATTAGTAACTCATTTTAGCCTTTGTGTGTGTGTTTTGCTCTTGGTTTTATCATAAATAGATGATTCTTGATTTTTTTTTCTCTTTCATTTTTGAGTGATGGATGGTAACAGATCCATGAGGTGCATGAAGGAGTCTGACACAGTATCTACAATGACAGCTGTGGTTCAATTCAATGAACGTTTCCCCTTCTCCTTGCCAAAACATCTGTTGCTCTTTTCCAGCTGTCCTCTGAAGGCACCTTTTTTAATCTTTCTGCTTAATCATCTTTGCCCCTTGGTGAAATTCAGCAGTGGGCTGAGGGATCTGCAGTCTGTGGGGCAGCACCACAGAGTGGCTGACGTTGGCAGGGATTATTTTTTCCCTTGCCTTATTTAAAGGCAAGACAAAGTCTTTTATCATAGTTAATAATATATCATTTTGAAGTAAATGCTCCTCTATTAACCTGTTTTTCTTTCAGGGTCAAATATATAAAAATGTGAATTATTTCACTGTAATCAATGAACCATTGTTGACCTAAATTTTCCAACTACAGAAACTCCTTTAATAAGCAATTTCCTTTTGCTTATCTTTTGAAAGGAAGACTCTAATTTGACCATCTACTTTTAAAAAATTCACTCACAAAGATAAAAATCACTTTCTGCCACTGAAACATTGTTTAAGAAAAGGCAAATGAAAAAATCAGACAATTGTACTTTTGGATCAACCTCCTTTTTAAATTATCAAGAGCACAGATTTTTGGGTTGACCATCATGTTCTTTAAATTTTCAGAGGCTGTTTATGAAGTTGTGCTAATTATGGGAACTTCTGTATTTGGATTATGAATACGGGTATCATGCAAAGGAATGAGGACAGGCTTGGCCACACCCCTCCAGACTTTCATGGGCTCTCTCCCTGGTTCATGCTGTTGTCTTTGTAGGTGCTTTTTCTCCATTTTAGTCTCTAAGATGCTGCTGTGAGTACAAGTTGCTGCTCCTGGGAAGTGTCTCAGTGTCAGTGGGATGGTTCTCCCACAGCTTCTTCTCCTGCCCTGTCACCACCTGCCTCAGATTTCTGAAGAACAGGTGAACCACATGCACTAAAACTTTATACAAATTGAAAGGTTAAAATAAGGCCACAATTTTGCCAGTGCATTATTTTAGCAGTTTTCTTTGGCTTGGGTTGCAGTTTGAGCTGGGAGGGAAGAGCCTTTCTGAGCTTGTGCTCCTCACTCAGCACCTCCATGGAGTGCCAGTCGTGCCAGCACCTGCCAAGGCTCCTGGCTGTGTCTGACGGGGAGGTCTGACCTCAAACACATGGCAGCTGACAGAAATTCTCCCACCAGAGTGGGGAAGGAATTTTGATCAGGCCAACACTCCTGGGAGAATGTAGAGGGAGAAAAAAGGATGCTCAAAGGAAGTGTGGTCTAAGCTACTCATGCACATAGCAAGTTAGACTTTATTCACTGTGTTTTGAGGGAATATTTTTCAAAGTACACTTGGAAAAACAGGATTTTCATCAAGGTTCAAGCTGCTTCAGAAGTTTTTCTTTTCATTTCTACAAAGCATGGAGGAAACTATTAAGCTTTCATTTTCAACTGAGCTCATGAATGGATTCTGATAATAGAAATCTGTTCAACAATGAAGTCCAGAAATTGAAAGTAGGAGTGATCCCTATAATCCAATAACATGTGTTTTAATATATTAAAAAAAGCGCAAGAGTGGATGTAGCTGAGTGTGGCTACAACTTGAATTCAGGGACTGCATTAATTTAACAGAAATTCATGTTCAAGCCTGATTTACAATATGTTACAAGTATTTGCATGATAACTGAAATGATGAAAGCTGGTTCCCTGCAAATAATGGTTTCCTGCAACAAACCCAGGTCCTCCTATCTGTGATAACACCTCGAGCAAAAAGACCCTAAATAATCCCACAGTGCCCTCAGCACCACTGGTGGTATTTTCCACTTCCTGCCGTTTCCAGTTGGATCAGAGGGAGCAATCCTGGAGCTGCAGCTGCCCTGATGGGGGATGGATCCACATGTGCAGAGTGGAAACTCTGCCTTCCTTCCTCCACAGGTGTCAGTAGATCCTTCACTTGCATTGCTACAATTTGAGTTCAACCTGTAGGAACTTCCTATCTGGGATGTTTTATGGACAAATTTGGTTAAAACTGAGCAAAAGGCTTCAAATGGATGAGAGAGCATCATCACTTCAATGCTGGTTTTGCCAGGAGATGGGCTAAGGAAGCAGGTGTTTGGCACAACCTTTTCCTCAACAGACTCTTTTCTCCTTGACAAGGAAGCTGCTCCTCACAGGGTTGGATTAATGGTTACATCAGACAAAAGCAAAGAGCAACACCTGCAGTGGGGAAATCATTAATTATGTAGGGCAAAAACCATAAGGGCCTGTATGAATTTTATGTAATGAAATGAGCAATACAGAGCATGAAGAAATTGTGTAAATAGGAAAACATAATGAATAGACTCTATTATTCCTGAGCTGTTGGGTAATCCTGATTTGCTAAGGGTCACTGGAACATGAAAATTAATTTGAATTAATAGAATTTTTTATACATTAATTATTTTTAAAGGGTCGTAGAGTACCGATACCAAATTTTATTAATTTATTTTCTAGTGAGAATCCTAATTATTAGATAATAAATTATATTCTTGTGTTAAAAAGAAACCCAAACTCACAATCATGATACAGTCAATAGTGCTTGGGGGGGGAAAAAACTGTAATTATCTGCTAATGAGAAATCTTAGAAACCACATATTGAAGCCATATATTGTTTTCTTTACGGGGTGGTTGGTGAAGGATGTTCTTTGTTGGTAGTTGAAAATTGATTGTATTTTTCCCCCCAAGATTCCATAATATTGGTGGTTCCAAACTCTCCATCTACAGAGATATAAATGGAGCTCAGAGTCACCTGCTGTGAGTTCTGGATGTGCTGAATGTCCCATCAGTTGTTTTTCTCATTTACAAGAAAATAAGCTTTGACCACAGTTTTTATGTTGAGAATTCCCATCCTTAAAGCCTTTTAATTCTGGGATCAAATGAAGCACATGTTCACTGATCACAACTTCTGGCATTACACTTAGGTGGGTGTAATTCAGAGCAGATGAAGGCAGGGACAATTCAGTCCCCTGCAACAGTTACTTATAGCAGAGGTAAGAGCAAAAATTAAATTTTTCTGCACATGCTTTTCAATAGAACAATTTTCTAAAATTTTTGTTGGACATCAGAGTTAATTAGATTTTTGGAATTAGACTGAAATCTTCCAAGCTTTTGAGATCAAAGACTGGAGGTAAAGTACATCTTGGTTGTTATTTTTTGTCCTTCATTCTGTCCAGGACAGACCTTCTGTTGCTTGTGTAATGAACCACGTGGACCCCCATGAAAATGCTTTCAAAGTAAGAAATTATTGTTTTGAAGAGCAAGGGAACTCGTCTCATTGACTATAATCTGGCAGAAGGATCTGCCACTGCTTTCAGGCAGGAATTTACTGTCAGGATGTTTGGGGTTTTGTAGGTCTATGTGACAATCCAAAACCTGACAAACAGTTGATGCAAACAGTAAATACAACCAGTTTTGCTTCCCCTGGAGGTTCAAAAGGACTAAAAGAGGCTTCTTCCTAATCCCCAACCTCCCCAATACCCTTGAAATGGAAGGGTAAACGATAAACTCCCAGTAAAAGTTTTTTCTCAAGTATTTTGGAAATAACACGTTCCTGCAAGGGAGGCTGAGCCACTGCAGATGTTCTCAAAGAAGGAAGGGGACAGGAAGCTGAAGGAGCGGCACAAAATGAGGTGTGAAGGGAAATGGATTCAGAGCAAAACAGAAAAAAAGAATATTATAAACCAATGAAGACCAAGTTTGAAGAGAACTCAAACCAGGAATTGCTCAACTCTGGACTGTGACCTGGAACTACTGGTGGGCCTTGGCTTCACTTCCACTGGGATGTGGGTGCCACATTCATCCCTTCCTTTTGCAAAGCACCCCAGGAAGCTTTGACAAGCATTAGGAGCTGCAACAGCCCGTGGAATTCTGCACCAAGTGGTCAGGAAAAGCCAAGATGTGGCAGCCACTGGAAGAGAGAAACTTTTGAATGATCATGAAGTGAATGTCAATGTGGATCTTTTGAAGTCAAATCATATCTCATAAATGTATTAAGATCTGTGGAGACTTCAAAGGTGTGGGTAAATCTGATCAATAAACCATCCTTGGGTTTCTTCACTGACAGGAAATGGCTTCTTTGGATAAAAGAGACTGAAACATCAGTGTGGAAATAGATTTTCATAGGGAAGGTTTTAGCAATAGGTATTTTCAAGGATCTTTACAGTGATTTGGGCTGTTTAACACAACACAAATTATCTGGAAAAGGAGACAGTGAGGTGACAGGGTTTGTAGATCATCCAAAAGGAGTCTGACGAGAAATGAAAAGATTACAGTGTTACTGAACGATTTAACAGCACTGAAGGACTGAGAGTTGTTGATAATTTTTGTCAAGCATTGTGATATTCTATAAATTGTCACTAGATGTAGAGGCCAAAGGTGTCACCCTGATGGTTTGGGCTCTGATGTTGGTACAGGATGGGGTTGGTCATCATTAAAGGCAGAATTCATATTTATCCTGGGCCTGACCCACGGCCATTCCTGTGTAATTTTCTGTGCTTGGTTCACCTTTGAATTGTTTGTTGTTTTTCCTGCTCTGTGTGAAGAAAACAAACTGCAGAAAGATTTCAGGGTGGCTGCACAAACAGTTGCTTTGCAGTTCTGTATTCCCACAAACCATCTCAAGTTTAAGCTCTTGTTCTTCCAAATACAATTTATAGCATGCAAATGTATCTGGAAAGCAGAGGGAAGGGGTGAGGAATGTCTGACTCATTATTTGTCTTCAAATATTGCTTTATTATTTATAGAGCCATTCTGCATTTCAAAAGCACGTAGGCAATGGTGGAAATAAAAAGCTATTTCTGAAAGCAGTGAGATTCAAGTCACCAAGGCCCTCATTTTCAGGGCAATTGAGGTGCCTCATTTCCTCAGCCTGACAGTGTGTGCAATCCACAGCTGGAAAGTGGAGTTAAACATTTCCTTCTCCTGACATCTGTGATAATTTGGGCATCTCCAGTTCTCCTGTGGTGTACAAGGAGATATTACAATGTCTGATTATTGAAATAGATAGAAAGATACTGTAGTCAGAAGGAGCCTCTGAGTCTTGCACTAAATTCTACCCCTTGAACAGGCCCCCAAAAGCCCCTGGGGAGTTCTGGGTGCTCCTGAACATTGTGTGGTTCCTGGAGCTGCTCAGGAGGTCCCTTGTCTTGGTGTGGCTTCTGGAGACAAGTGCTGTCTTGTATTTTAAGAGGACTTTGATTTGGTTCCTTTCTGCTATTCCCACCTGTGCTCTGGGCTCACAGACACACACCCTGGTTTGGGGCAAAATTGCCCTAATTTGTTAGCCATGAAGGGGCTGCCCCAGAAGGCTGAGGGTCATTTGAACCTGGGCCTTTTAACAGGGTGATTTAAAGCTTCAGTTCTACCTCTTCCTCTACAAGGTACTGGTGAAGGGCTAAATTTAGCACCTAAATTTTCTAATATAAATTTTTCTAATATTTCTTTCCTATAGATTTAATTTAAGGCTGATATACTGTGTTGTCAATTGAAAATTCCTCAGATGGGCCACAGTGACAGATGCAGAGAAGTCAGTGCTCATTGATGAGAGATCTGTTTCCTTGCCTATTGATTTCTCTGGCTGAAATTGGAATGAATGATTTGTAGTTGAAATGACTGATTTGTAGTTGAAATGACTGCACTGTTCTTTCTAAACATCAATTTCAACCATTCTCTGCTCTTCATATCCCAATCCTGGGACTGCTTTAAGATCTTTCTGTGCTCTAAACACAGTAAGTGTAGCCATAGAAACATACATATTAAGGGGATTTTAATTATTAATAACATTAGTAGACTTTGGTAAATTATTTTTGTACCTCCACAATGTGTTGTTGACTAATTTAAAAGAAAAAAAAAAGTTGCTAATACTATTAAATTTTTTTTTTACTTCTATTTGAGAATTATGATCCTATGCCTGCAGCCTTGATTTTTGGTAAAAGTTAAACAGCAAACCCTCATCCTGGGAAAACTAACTTGCTTCATTAATTTAAAGGTTTGTTTTGCCTCATTAATTCTCACTACAGTTTTACCTGCATTTCCCTTAATCTAGAAGAGAAAAACACATATATTTTAGGTTTATTGCTGAACTCTCTCTGGGGTTGGGTGCACCCTTGTGCCTTCATCTTTGTAAGTGTCAGCAGATTATTTGGAGGATCTCCAAATATTGCAACTCTATTTTCTTATGATACTGATATTTTAGATAAGTTCAACCCTTTTTGCCTGAAAGTGCAATGTGAATGTTATTACATTAATATATAGTAGCATTAAAACAGGTGCAGTATTATAAGTAACAGTCAATATTTGTTCTCATTAGATGTTTTAGTCTTACTGTAATTGCAATTAAATAGAGGGAGGCAGCAATTGGTGACATCAGAAATAGCTGCTACTCTTTCATTTGTTTCACATAATGGAACTAGAGTAATAATCTGTACAAACAGGTGAGCATGAACCGGAAATTTGCTGGCACTGAGTTGGAAAAATATCTTTGACAATGAGGAATATTTTGGATTCAAACCTAAGTGATTATAGATTATCACTTAATAATGTCACAATCAGTAAGCAATGGTTAGTATGAGGTGGAAACAGGCAGGAAATGAAGTTGTGTTTTCATTTTGGGTGTGTTCCCTTCCTGAGCTGTAACCCCAGTGTGGCACTGGGTGGGTTTGCACAGGATGGCCCAGAGCAGTTGTGGCTCTTACCTGTGGCTGGTGGTGCTTGTCCAGTGTGGCTGAATCCTCTCTCTGCACACCACAGTTGGGTATTTATATTTTGCCAGTTTAAAATGCCATTGGAGGTCTCTATTTCTGCTTGGCTTCTGTTTCCATTCCACCATTACAGGACAGACTCAATTTTTGTTTGGCATAACAGAATAAAGCCCTGATGTGAACCCTCCTCCTTGCTTTCTTAAAATATCCCACTTTTTCTTTTTTTCTGCTCTGGTTTATTCAGTGTGAAGACTTTTGCTTCTTGAACGTCTCCCTTCTTTTTTCCTTCAATCTCAGCTAAAGTGTTGAAATGATTTTTTTTCCACACTATTAGCTCCATTTACATTCTGCAAGATAAAGAACACACAGCCATTATCCTCCAAACCTATGTATGTAACAGTTTAACAATTTAACAGCTTCAACTTTCACAAAATCTTATTATTAGCTTTAAATAGTATTTTTTGACATTGAACAGTGCTATGGCAAGCAATTGTATGTGACTGGAAAGCATTTAGTTTTGTCAGAGTTAGGAAAGATTGAGGTGCTACAGGCAGGGGGAAATTTGGTATTTAGTCACAAGTAGATTAGAAAGCTCAGACCTGTTTCGGTTTTAATTGTATAATAACTGCAATTAAGGTTTATGTAATGATAAATGATACATTTAGAGGCTGATACTAACTCACAAGTTTATAAAATCTGTTACCTTAAAAGAATAAAGTTCCATTATTTCTATTGCCTGCAATTCGGTCTCGGCCTCAGACCAAGGCAAAATCAAACCTTTTATTATAGTACCTGTGTCTATTTTCCCTCTGGTTAATTCCTCTAAAAAGTAAATTTTATTCAATTTCAGAGACAGAATTTATGTTTTCTGTATATCACAAGGGTTCCTGAATGCTTATATTTTATTTGTTATTAGTTGGTGATGGAAGCCTGAAAATAAAGCTATTACATTAATGGATTATGGCATGGAATATTTTTTTTCCTGTATTCTTAGAAGTTACAAAATATTGGGGGTTTAAGGTATATTTGTTATGAAAAGACATAAGTGAGGTATTGATGGTCTGAGTTTCTCAGAACATTAAAAAAGTCAGCTGCATTGGGATGGAAACAGAGATAAGAGACCAAGAAAAATGGGTTTGAAGCTGCATTTATGTTTTTATTTATATTTTTATTTTTTTATGGTGATGCAGATGGCAACAGTAACACCTGTTGGGTAACTGAGAAGGTTATTTTCTGCAGTCAGTGCAGCCTGGATGAGTTCAGTCTGGAGCCTCCTACAAAGATTTTGTTAAACTTTGGGAGTGTTTCCTAATTACAAAGAGCTGGTACAGTTTGAGCTCTCTAATAACTGTTGGGTAAACCACCCAAAGGCTGCCACGTAGAATCTTTAAGGAACCTGATACTGAAGCTTTTACTAAATTGTGACGGTTTAGGTTTAATTTTTATTTATTTATTTATTTATGGAGTCTTTTGCCAAAGCGGGCAGTGTTGATGGTGAGAACCATTGTTTCACACAGTGGATTTATTGGTTACTCAGTGAAACTTGAGGAGAAGGTCTGTGTTTGTCAATGTACTTTGAACATCAAGAAGATAATTTGAGGAATCTCTGTCATCTGATTTTTTTGCTTTTGATGGTCAGCAAGATACAGATTTGGCTGAATTCTTGCATGAGGCTCCTTAATCAAAGGGATTCCTTCAAGGTTTAAATCCAGTGTAATTGGTCACTCACTCTGTGCTTTATTTGTTATTAATTCGCAAAGAAATATCAGGAAATGTTATTTATACTCTCAAAATAATCTGTTAGAGCTAAAAACAACCACTTGTTCAGGTTTTTTCCAATATCCTTGGTATCATCTCAGTCACACATCAGCCTCTACCTTAAGGCACCACTCTTTGGACACTCCTGCATGTGTTAGTGCAGAGTATATATACAAATATCTGTCTCAAGAGGAGAAGAGACTAAAACAAAAACACCCTCAATCTGGAACAAACACAACTTTTGTCTTGCTGAGTCAGGACATGTAGATGTTCTGCATAGTTAAGTTTTATGGCTCATCTTCCAGTCTTTTGAGGAAGGAAATTATAACATTTACATGAATTATCACACTAACCAGAGCCATTGTTTTCTGCATAAAATAAGTTTGGGTAATTGGTGTTGTTGCCAAATTGAATTAAATAGTTTTGCAAGTTCAGAATTAGGCATATTGAGTCATCTTGATTTGAGTCAATATGAATAATATCTTGTGTGTGATTTTGTTGCAGAGAGCCACTGTAAAGGCTACAAATGGGGGGACCTGTTTGGAGTCCATGCACAGAGCAAGTTCTTGGTGCACCACTAGGAAGAAAAATACTGATTTCTTGGTACCCACGAGACACTTGTGATGACACTTAAATCTATTTGTGGGCTTTTAGAAAGGCATCAATAGCTCTAAAAGTCCACTCCAAAAACTTTCTGTGTTTGTGTCAAAGGACAGGTGTCCCATGTTCTGGGTCTCTACCAACATCTCAAATTATTGTATCTTGTGGCACAGAATCCTTACAATGGAAATTGTTAGTTAGAAATCAAATTGCCAGGGAATAAATGGCCAAACCTCCAGTGAAAATATCAGGATCAGAGATTCACCCTTCATTTTTTTCTCTTTATTTAAGTAATGATTCTGGTTTGGGAACAGATTGCTGGCTTTACACAAAGCAAGTAGAGGGCAGTCTGGTAGATGCTTCATTTGTGGTTTTTGAAACTGTACACCTCTTTTCAATGTTAGTGTGAACAGGTTTCTTACCAATACAGTGGCTTAATGCAACATTTTTAAAATTGCCTATTTTTAGATTAAAAAAGGCATCAGTGCTATCATTTAATCACTATGGACTGCTTTTGTTTTGGGTTAGAAGCAGTCAGATTTATCAAGGTGTGTTTAAAACTTTGGTTTGAGTGTATAACATTACCAGTAGTTCCTGCCACGTAGACTGTGGTGGATCTCCCACCACAGCTGAGGCAATGGGGACCCGACTGAGCAGAAGTCACAGCAGAGTTTCTGAGACACTTGGAGCTGAGGATGTTCACAGCCTGGGCTCTGCTGTTGAAATCAAACTATTTGCTGAAACTAACTTTAAAATGTACCACAGTGACACAAAGTAGTCACTGAAGGAAAAGAGAGAGGTGAAAAGCCAACCTCAAAGTGAGTTTGGGGGTATTTGGAGCTTAAATGTTGGTATTTCTTTTGTAGGTTTAAGACTTCATGTTTTCTTGGAGGTCTATAAATTTGAGACAACAAAGTAGGGAGCCAAAAGCATTTCTGAGATATAGTTTTGCACTCATTTGTGTAGCCATCCAGTGCTCCAGGGAGGAAAGCAGCCCAGGTTTGTGGCCTCAGTTCTGAGCTTGGATCTGCATGGTTGCCTTTCCATGGGGATAAGTGGAACAGGGCATGGAGTCAAGACTTGGGAGTCAGTCCTCGTGAGTCACGACATGTTGTTTGAGATGTGCTGACAATACAGGCTCCCTCCTCCTTTCACACAGATTAAAGACACTCTGACTGAGCTTAAACCCTTTGGGGTTTTTTGATGTGGAGTCAGGCCAAATATTATACTGAGTGTGGGTAGGATTTTCCCCTAATTTTATACCTTTTAAGCCATCATCGTAGGTGGGTCAGGATAGAGCTGAATGGTGGGTTTGTGTTCTAAGGATGAAAAATCTGCCCAAGCTTCCCTCTGCCACCCTTGAATTCATTCTAGTTCACCCCCGTTCAAGTTTTGGATTCACATGTATCTGAGTGTCCAATGAATTCTGTTTTGTCTATTTTTTCAGCAATGAATCAGAACTAAATCATGAGTAGAATAATGAATTACACCTTTTTTCCCCTAAGGCTACTGCAGTTACAGCCATGTAGGTGATATTGTGGATCTGGTTTGTGATGACATTGTTAATGAAAGGGCCAATATGAAATAAACACAAATTATATTTACCATTCTTGACTTTAAGTTGCATTTCTGCCTGTCATTTTTAGCAAGTTGTAGCTACTTACAGCTGGTTTGAATTGACATCTGATGGTTAATCATTTTAGATGAAAAATGAGGTGGACCCATTGCCTGAAATCAGTTTAGAGACCCCAAATTAAAATCCTTTATTTACAGCATAAAGTGTCATAGAGCATTGCTGCTAATAGAAGTATTAAGTGCTTCAACAGATTAAAATGTTTAAAGTTTTAAATACCCCAGATAACTGTCAAGTATTGTTGCCATCTGCCCTTGACAGAAGCACCAGCAGCTGCTGAGATGGAGACCTGTGACCTCCAGATAAGTTTCTACACAGAGAAAAATATTTATCTTCCTACTCTGACCTTCCATGCACAAGACATGAGCCATGGATTTGTTTCCTAGGGAAGTAGTGACTGAGGAAAATCTATAATTAGATCTGTGGGTTGCTTGCCACAAATGGGAATTGGGTGCTGAGCAGGTTCTTAAAGTTTCCAGAAGCTTTAGGTAGACTTCATGTAATGGAACCAAATTGAGCAAAAAATACCCTTCATCATGATATTTCTTTTTTAATATCTTCAATTAAAAAACATTAAATACTTTTGATAGAGTACTTATTCCTCTATGTTAATTTTAATTGCAAAATATTTTCCAAAGCCAAGACTCGGCAGGTCGCTGGTTAGAGCAAAAATGAGATTAGACACAATCTTCCCATAGATTTCTTCAAATTAAACTGAGTCTTAATTTTCAGGAGCAGTTTCAGGTGAATCATTCTCATCAGCTCCATTTTTCTCACTTTGCTACTCCTATTCACCCACTCAGGTTGGCTCTGCAACTTCAGTGTCTTACTCTGCAATTCCAATTACTCTGCCCAGCTGGAGGTTCCCCCTTAATGCAGCTCTTGATTTCTCTCTTTGCTGCAGGTGAGGGAACAGCCAGGCCCTTTCTGTCCCCTGGGCACCCAGAGCTGCCCAGCAGGTCATGCCAACCTGGGCATGGCACAGCTGAAAGGCTCCTGGGCCAGAGCAGAGCGCCCTGTGCTTGCTGCCATGGGCAAGAGTGGCCTGGAGTGAGGAATTCAGATTTTGAGCTGATTCAGAATCAAAAGTACTGTGAAATACCTGGGAAAAGGTGCTGGAAATTGGGGCTGTTCTCTTTCCTCCCACTTCCTGTACATTTAGCTCCATGGGAGATAATTACACACTGTGTATTCTGTCCTATGTCCTGAATTTCTGCAATTCCAAACCATTAAAAGTGGTAACGTTGCCTCTGCTGTTCTGCCTTTTTGGATCTGTGATAAGTTTGTGATAAAGCACCTCTATAAATCTAAATAACCCATTTGTTTGTTTGGTTTTAAGGGGATTTTTGAGTTCTCCTTCATTTAATGTTGTCAATCACAGTCAGATTTTTCCTACCAACCAACCACAGCTTTTGAGCTACTCCATCTGGCTGTCACTCAGAAGACAGTGGTCCTCAAAATCCCTCAATTAACAGGGTTTGCAAGTCAGTAACTTAAATGGTAATTAAAATATGACCATTAAATGGCTACTAAAAGCTCAAATCAGCCAGGGCAACAGCCAGGCCTTCTGAGACAAGTAACTCTTCCAAGTCCTTTTCCTCTGAGAGCACAAAACCCTGTAAATTCTGTGCTGCCAGTAGGAAGTTATTGTTGGGTACAGACTCCTGAGTTTGCAGAAATACATTTGAAACAACCTATTAGGAACAAGGGTAGTGAAAATTATTTGCAATGAATCTCCTGGCTCTTTATAAATTAAAAAAAAAAAAAAAGCTGAGGGGTCACCTGCTACGAAAGATAATGCACGTCTTGACAAGTCCTTTGAATTACTTTGTTCTATGAGTAAATGCTCACTGTTAGCTCCTTATTTTGGTTTAATCCCCACATTTCAGTCCCTGCAGCTGGTTCTTCAGGGGGAATTGTTGCCTCTGGGTTCAGCTGTGGTGATGAACGTGGACTGGAGGGACCAGAGGCAGAAACTCAGCTTGTTTCCCTTCAGCACCTGAGCAGCCCACTGCAAACTGGGGCTGAATTTTGTAAACATTTATGCAGAAATGTGATAAAAAGCCATGATGCTGAGAAGAGTGTTTGGTTGAATAGCAAATATCCTATTTGTGCTGGTTATTCTAAAAGGAGCTCAAAAACCGAGCGCAGGTGGTGAAACAACTTCATCAGTTTTTCGTATATTTTGTCATTTTCATACATTAAGGGTTTTTTTGTTTGTTTTGTTTTAAAATATTTGTCTATGGAATTTCTTAACCTTGGCAAATTTCAGATTTACAATTGGTTTTAGTTAGTAAAATGCTGTATTTCTACTGGTGTAATGAAATTATTGTTGTTATCTTTTATAGGATGTAGAGCCCAAGTCCAACAAAATACTCCAATAAACCACCTGCTTTTCAAGCAGTGCAAGTCCAATTTCCTTCAGGTACCTGAAGTTCTGACTGTGACACCAGATAAGACATTCATTCAGTTGTGTCTCAGTTGCTTCAGGCGAGGAACATTTGTACCATTTGATGCATTTGCAGCCCCCAATGAGCCTTGCAAACACACATCAAAAATATGCTAAAACTGTGAGCTTTGGTTCTCACAACGTCCTTCCTAAATTTGACACTTCCTGAAATGTTTTGCATGACAAAGCTCATGGTTAAGTTGCTAAAAAGAACCCTCTTGAGAAAATCACTGCGTGGTTTTTCATTTTTGTAATTCATTTAATTTCAATGCCTGAGTTTTTATTTCCCATGTTGCATCTCTGACAGTCGGTGTGAAAGTTTCCACGTTCGAGGGATTGCTCCACCCAGCACTCAACGCTGCAGAGGTTCTGTACAGATATTAAAAAGCCTCAATTTAGAGATGAACTATTGTAATAATACGTGTGTTTCTGTTTGTTTGGGGTTTGGTTTTTTTGTTTGTTTGGTTAGTTTGTTTGGGGTTTTTTTTGTTTGTTTGTTTGTTTGTTTGTTTTTTTAATTCATAAGAATTTTAAGAGAAGCAGTGCCAAAGAATGTAAGTAGCAAGTAGTTGCTGACCTTGTAATAGCAGTTTTGCCCAATGGCCACTGAAGTTTTAAGGTATGTGACTGTGTAAGAATGAAGAACAGAAGAAATCACAGAATGTAACTTTGCCAAGGGATTAATTACATTGTATTTAAAGTTTTAAGTAATCTCTTTGCTTGACAAGCACCGTGCAATAATTCAGCCAAATCAGCATCTCCAAGTGCAAGATTCAGATGTTTTCCAGTAATGTGTTTCACCCAGTTAAAACTAAGTCTTGTGGATCTGAAATAGAAAAAAGATCTTTAAGATTGAAAATAACTGAATTATGGCTTTCTTTGCTGAGTGAAATCAAGTCTGTTTATGTAAATTTTTCTTTCTCTGAGAGATCTATATATGCCCATTCTTATTTGGACTGTCACCAGCACAAAATAAAATACTTCAAGTTGATGGCACTGAAGCAGAGTCTGCCCTAATAAATACAGTTCTCCTCAGCTTTGGTTCCCCCAGAAACCAAACTCTTCACCTTGACTTTGTGTTCCATCAGCTTGGCTGTCACAGGAGGTTGGGACACTGTTGTGTGTCCCAGTTGTTGGAATTTCCTTTGCATTCTGTGCCCAGGATTTCTGGAAGCACAAATACAGGATTTGAGTGAGTGAGTGGCTGGTGTCAGCCTTGCAGTGACAGCCCATGGAGATGCCCAGCTTGGAAAGTTTTGCCTCAGACTGAGACTGGAGGTTGAGAACTGCTCTGGAAATGCTTGAAATTTAGGCCTGGGCTATTGCCTGTGTTGTTGCACTGCATAAACATCTTTAATTGCTGAAAATTTGGGTCTTCTGTTTACTTGAATTTTGGAAGTATTGTTCATTCTTGTCTCCATCAACTTAGCTGTTGTTTTAGATGACATTCTGAATGGGCATTTGTCCAGATGTGATTTGTTTAATTAAACATAATGAAGCTGATGCATGGCTTAGTATGTTTGGGAACAAGAAAAAGTGTTACCTGAAAGGGAACCTGTAATATATAGTGTTGGGTTTATCCCTAATTATTATGAACAAAGGACTGAGTTGCTTAGAGAGGCTTTATAACTTCTGTTACCATTATGGGAATAAATCACCTGGATTTTCTTGGCCGTCACCTCTACATGGAGTGAATCTGAAGAAAATCCTAATCAGAGAGAAGGCAAAGGTCAGGTTTGCCCCAACATCTGCCTTCATCAAAGAGCAAAAATTGGCTCCCGTGCTTAACCAGTTTATTTAATTAATGAAGATAGAGGTATTCATTTTTATTTAAGAAATCATTAAATTCAGCAAACCTATTAATCCCTTTCTAGCCACAGGTTTGCATGTTTAGCTTACAGTACTGAAGCAGTTTCTGTTGGTTAATACTTTTGAATAACGATGGGAGTATTTTGCATTTGTTTTGGTTGAAGGAGTATTTGAGTCAGTGTGGAGCAGATGGAGCCTCTGAGTGTAAAGAGCCATTTTCAGTATGGCAGGACAGGAAGTGTCTGTTTAAATATTTATACAATATCTAAACAATGGGCCTAAACCATTGTTTTACTTTTGTGGAACACAGTGATTAAAGGAAAAAATAGTAAAAATAGTTTCTCTTCAAATATTCCATAAATAAATTGG
This sequence comes from Myrmophylax atrothorax, assembly GCA_026770055.1. NCBI lineage: Eukaryota > Metazoa > Chordata > Aves > Passeriformes > Thamnophilidae > Myrmophylax > Myrmophylax atrothorax. Next base: position 3,982,842 of record JAOXXN010000162.1, on the reverse strand, counting down.
CTTCCTAGGAGGCTTGGGGAAGTGGGAGATACCAAACCCAAACAACCCTGCATAAAATAGTATTAAAAAACCTCCCCTGAGTGAGACACTGTAACACTCTGAAAGGAAAAGAACTGGGGTGTGAACCAAATACTCCTGTCTGAGGGTGGGATTTGTTTTCTCATTAAAAAGTGAAACTAATATGATGCATCTCTAATTCACTTGCTGTCAAGAACTAAGAAATCATGGAAATGGTTGAGACAAACACTTTTTAAAGAATGAAACTGGGAAAGGAGGATGGTGCTGTTGAGAACAGATTTGCTGGGCTTGCAGAACTGAGCAGTCTCTCTCTGGGGGCAGTGTGGCTTTTTTGTGCTTCCTTTCTCTTCCTCTCTGGAGAGCACTGATTTACTTTTGCGATAAACCCGTAACAACAGGGGGCTCACGTTGCCGAGCTGAGTTTAGCTGCAAGGGATACATAATGTCAGCTGAAAAATAGCACTTGGGAAATACATTTTGGCCATGGTTCAGCTAAAAGCAGATCCTGTCAGCCACGTAATGCTCTGTTTTCTTCAAAGTGTCTTTTGGTTGAGCAGAATCACAGAGCCTCTGCCTTTCTGAAAAATGAAAATGCTGCTCTGTTGGGGTGTTCTCTCTGTGGCCCTGACTAGGCTGGTTGGACCCTTCAGTTCCCAGAATGTTTATCCTCTTCCCTAGCCCAGAGATGGGACAGTTTGGGGAAGTGAGTGACATCTAAGCCTCCATTCAGTGCTGTCCCTTGGGCCCTGGGTGAGAAACAGCCTCCAATGATCTGTATTACTGTGGGATGCTCAGCTGGCATCTCTTCTGCCCATGCAGTCAAGGCTGTTCTGATCTGTGAGACCAGAACAAGGGAAACATCAAATAGGGTGGCTGGACAGAGCATGGCTACCTCATCCATGTTCTCAGTGGGTGGGGAGCAGGGTCTTGTGCTGCCTTCATGACCATTCCTTAAGAATGAAGAGCCTTTATATGCAACATGTACCCATTGTCGTGTGGTGCAGACATTTTCAATTTTAGAACCTGTACTGAAGTTGTGAAAAAATATGGAAATAACTGTTTCTGTCTTGTCTTCAGGTGGGATTTCATTTCTGTGTTTCAGAAACGTGAAACTGAAATCCCCAAGTAAGAATTCCAGCAGTAATAATCCGGCCTTGCTTTATCTCAGCCAGGAAATTGGGAAAGCATTGTTCTGCAAATGCGTTGGGAACCAGGAAAGCTTCATGTGAGCAGTGCTGTGTTTATCCAGTGCTCAGAATATCAGTCTCGCCAGAGGAGATGTCAGACAATCCTGTTTTCTTCCTTGCTCTTGTCGAAGCACCAAACCATATGGCAAATTAAGCCTGATTTTTATTAAACTTTTCATTGTACTGAGCTTAGTGTGAACTGGGAAATGCACTTTCTTTGAACTATGCAGCCATTATATAAGCATCTATATTAGGAGATGTTAATGTTCTCCCGTACATTCCTGGGAGTTTGCAGCTCCCTCTTGTGGCTAATTAAGGGGTTTTAAGATCTGGAAATGACTGAGATGCCAACGGTGCGGTGGTACCCAGAGTAGCTCAGCCCTGGGCTGCGTGGCACTGCATCGAGCAGAGGGTGCAATAACTGCAGGCACAGACCTGTGGAAGATAGAGATAACAGAGGAAGGTGTGGCATGTGGCACCGGGAACGTGACAGCTCCCTGAGGCTTTAAAAGAGCTGAGTGGGCACATCCAGTCGTTCAGAAACCCTCTGCTGTCTGGGAACTCTGCTGTTCCTACACATTGGATGCTGCACATGCTGCTCCAGTGGGGATGAGAGATGGGATATGTCACAGCTCCAAGGAGCACAAATCTTTCAGGCGCCACATTGGGATGTCTCAGCATCACAGTCAAGGATAAGATCTTTGCTAGATTTGAAGCTGAGAAGAAACTTTCTGTCCAGTCAGATTTTCAGGGACTATTCTTATTCTTATTCTTATTCTTATTCTTATTCTTATTCTTATTCTTATTCTTATTCTTATTCTTATTCTTATTC
>JAOXXN010000162.1:3933129-3954284 GCA_026770055.1 Myrmophylax atrothorax | reverse complement strand
AATTTTCTTGGTTTTTTTAATTGGTATCAGAGCAAGGTTCACCTCATCAAAACTGAAGGGATTTTATGAAGCGGATCGGGTAAAATTTTAATTTTTTTTAATCCGATAACAACAAGGATCGTTTCTATTATTGCTAATTCTTCTTGTATTTTGTTTGCATCACAATCAAGTTTATATTCCTACAAGAGGAATTGTTAAACCATACCTTTGGTCTCTAACAAAGTTGTATTCCTCTTCGGTTCACCTTGAATCTGAAACAAGAAGGACACCGAGTTCGTGCTAGCGTTCTCTTCGTCCTCGCCTAGCTTCGTCACCCGTTTCTTAATCGATTACTCAATCGATAATTGTTTTTAACAAGTTATGAGAGAGAACAATGGCTAACAAGAACAAAACCTATATCCAAGTCTGACCAGATCTGTAAAAACCGTATAGCCTCAAAATATTCTTTAAATTCCCACAGTATTTATGGCAATTAAATCAAGAACGGTTTTGAAACAGCATGCTTAATTCCTAACCTTTCGGTACTAGAACAGTGATAACTTCTTCTAGCGAACTTCGAACGATCTGAAAACTTCACCATTAGATTCTACACTTCAAGGGCTACAAAATCGACAGGTCATTTGTCCAGAATGGTCATCGTTTGATGTTTCAAAATCCTTTTCAAAAACAGCTTTAAAACTGTCGCAGATTTGATGCTATAATAATACATGTTCTCTCCCTCTTCATTTGTTAAAATAAATTATTTTGGGCTTGGGCTATAAATAAATTTATATTTCATGAAATTTATATTATCCTCATAATATATATTTCAAATAGAGCCGAGTACTGTTTCTTAGCAACGAGAACTCGGGGCTGGTGCTGCTGAGCCATCGAGTGGGGTGAGCCACGCAGGGGCTGGAGAAGCAGAGGCTTCAATTAGAGCTCCCAGAGCAATCAAAGGGATGCTGATGGCTGGTTTCGCTCACCAACTGTTGTTCCTTTTACTTGGGAGAGTAAAGGACCACTCCTTGCAAAATTCTGGTCCTCACTGAGGAAAAAAAATCCTCTTCTCCCTCTTATTGAATAGACGAAATCAGCTTGAATTGCACACAAAAACATGTGGGGTAAGTGTGACCTGACTATAAAACAGATGTGTTTTATGAATAGAACCTCAAGAAGTAATTACTCACAGCTTGTTTTAGAGAGACTGACTTTCTTTTGCTCTGAAAAGAAAATGTGTGCGTGTGTCATATTGTAACAATAGCTTTGAGTGCTTCTGATCCCAAAGAACTTGAGAGATAGTTGAGCACTTTCTGACAAGTGCCATTTCCATAGACTCCTATTTTTACTCTGGATAGTAAAGGAAAAGCAGACTGGGGAAAAACGCCCTGAAAAATGATAGGCTGGCCCGGCCTTGCAGCTCTCCCCTTGTAGAAATTTCCAGCTTGGATCCAGATTTTACTCCTTTTGCCCTTTCTGAAGTGCTCCTCACTGTTAAAATATATGCTTTTAACATCAGTGGTGTTCATAGAAGATCAGAAAGCACCAAGCTTCTGCAAAAGGCTTCAGGAAATTAAAAATAAGCATCTAAAGTGTCCTTCCTATAGAACAGAAGGATGCATGAAATTATGTGAAATGACTGTTTAGGTTAATTGACTTTTGCATGTCCAAAATGCCATGGGAGAGATGGTAAAATTCTCCCGTTCCCACCTGGAGACCCCCTGCCTGGTTCCTGTGGCAAGGCTAGAGAACAAATAGAACATATCATTAGGCACAGTCCCATGTTTTCAGTGGAGTTTAAATTAGCACATAGTGTAGCAAAATAACACAAAAGGAATGAGGGAGACTTCCCTTGGCTGCTACAGTCTTTGGATTACATTCTAAACATGTAATTCAGAGCTCAGAGATGAACCCATGGATAATTAATATGAATGTGGTTCTTCATCTTGAGTTTCATTTCCTCAATTCATGTCTAAATCTTTAAAATACAGAAAAACAGGTTTTGACCAGAAAATTATTTAATGTCTTTCAAGTCACCTTAAAGGGAGAAGTTCCCAGAATCAGTAAGTGATTACTGTTTTGCTGTCCTATTTCTTGTGACTGTTTGGGCAGAACTTTAGTTTTGCTTGGGCTTAGTTTGCTGAACGTACATATGCCTTTAATATTCATCTAGTTCATTGTAAATACCATCTATTACTGTTTTGTAAATAATAGCTCTTCACTAATCAGAAAATAATAGTTGGTGTGGTTAATATGAGATAACAGAATCCATTTGTAATTAAATAGCCCTGGTGAAGGGAGAGCACTAAACAACCAAAGGGGTCAACTACCCAGTGTTAACGAGTAGTGCATTACCCATTATAGTTATTACAGCAGTAATTATAGTTCAGTGATACATCCATAACATTAAAAGTGCATTCACCAAAAGCATTCCTTATTGAAAAGTCACAGAATTCATGCAGGCAATGAATGCCTGTTGTATGGCCTTTTTTAAAAAAAATAACAATCCTTATTCCCTGCTCCTCTGTTCCATCTACCAAACTGTTGAATATCAGCACTGGTTTGTTTCATTGTGAGTCACAAAGTGCCCTGTAATGTGGGGTTTGTTTCTTTGTGCCAACCCTGCAATTACAGGGGGCAGTGCCATGAAATATTAAGAGACTTGCCATCTGTTGGAGTGAATATGTTGGGTGTGGCTTTAGCCAAGGCTGGTTGCTCTGGAGTAGGAGGGAAGTTTTCATATTAACATTCCATATGGTACAAGCAAAATATGGCAGAGTATTTTTGATTGCACCCCCAAGGTGAAATCCTGGCTGTCCTGCAGTCCCAGCCAGATCCCTTCCTGCTTTCAGCCAGGGCAACTGTCTATTGTCTCAGCTGTTAATTGTCCTTAATTTGGGAAAGAAAAGATTTGCATTTGAGCTGCCATTATCATCTTAAAAAATTTTCTGCATTTGCAGAATCCAGCAATTCCCATCAGTAGAGTAGAAGTTCACAAAGATTGGCTGTGGGGAAAAGAGCAGAGGTGAGGAGAGCAGAGACTCAGAAAGAGTCATTGCACACACTGGCCAGAAGGAGCTGAAAAATGACCTGTTTTTTTTTTCTTTAAACGTAACATGAATAAAGTCATCCTCTTTTTATTAATGAAATGGAGGAGAATCTCACTTTGTACTTTGCTGGTTCATCATCTCTCTGCCAACTGGCAGAGTGACAACCCCACCAGAGTGGTCAGTTCTGAGGGAAGGAACTGGAAGGAACCTTTTTATTTGTTCTTGTGGAGCTGCCATCCAATGCCTTTAATTATTGTTTTGTTTTCATGGTGTCTGCCCACAGCAGAGGCATTTTGCTGGGTGAGCTCATTGGATTTTGGGTGCTGTGCTGGCTTGGGCTGCCTGAAGCCAGGGTTGTTCTCTCCAGCTCTCTCAGTAACTGCTCCCAAGTGAGACTGTTCCTCCTACTCTGGAGATGCTTCACTTTTGGCTGACTTGCCTTTGCTGCTTCCTGCAGGGCTGAGGAAACACCTGAGGAAAGATCCATCAAGATCTAGAAAAACCTACCCATGAATTTTCCAAAGGACTCAGCTGATAGAATCAAGTCTGCAGTTCCCTCTTCCCACCTTAGATCTTGGCACAGTGTCCAGGCAGCACAGCATAGATTGTTTCTGAGGGTTTGGGCCCAGAGACTGCATTTTAGTTTGACATAATAGCACTTGATGCCTTTCTTGTAGTCACAAGGGTATTTTTAAATTCAGGGTTTGAGCTTGTTGGGTAGGACCTGTCTCTAACCATGTGGTTTTGTTTACTTGCTGCTCATCCCAGTAAGGATCCTGATTTATTCCTGCTGTTCCCCTAATAGAAATAATAAACAGCAATAAGGTGAAACAATGTGAAAATAGGGGGCAGAGATTTGAGTCAGCTGTCCTTAAGAATGTTGTCTTTCACATTTTTAAATTCCTGTGCTGACAGTTTCCTGAAGGAATGAGGGCAATTTACATTTTAAAGCTTGGTTTAGAAAATTGGCTTGGCTCATTAGAAAGCTGTGGTTGGGTTTTAACAAATCTGCCCCTTCTCCCTGCTTATCCCATCCTCTGCCCTACTCGTGTTTAATCTCTCCATATGCTTATTCCAATAATGGAGAAAACTGCTCTCAAACTCTTCATTACACAGGGGTCCAGCAACAGCTTATCCTGCAACCTGGGGAGAGATTGCACTGATTTTAGACTTACTTCTCAGTGCCCATTACCAAGCAACCTACAGGATTGCAGCTGCAGACAAATCAGATTTATACCCACCTAATTTTCAAACAGCATAATTGAGAATTCCATTTAATCTAAGTATATTCCACACTGACTTTTGCATCTTCCTGAAGCTTCCACTCCCATCAAAGATTTACATGATGTGTTACCTGCTTTTCCTCTCACTTTTTTTGTCAGCTAATGGCTATTCAGAATGCACATTTTATATGAAAAATTGTTCAATTATTGCCTTTTTCTCCTGGACAACTTGAAAAACAGGAAGACAAGACGAACCTTAAAAGCCTGAATTCTGACTTGTTCACAGATAAAGCTCAATATTTAGATTCTTCTGTGGGCTGCTTTCATTCCAGCTTGTACAGGGAGGCATAAATTAAGCCCTCTCTACATAACAGCCTATTTTCAATTCAAGTTTCATCTTCATGAAGGACAAACAACTTTATGTATGAGGGTTTTTTGCGTACCTGCTGTTCACCCAGGATACAAACATTTCATACCCCAGACTCATCTCATGGTATGAGAAAGCGAGGTCAGGAACAGGCATCATTCACACTGCAGGCACTTGGAAGGGACAGCTGGTGCTGAGTCCCACGAGGCTCTGCAGGGCACAGGGTGCAGTGCTGAGGGGGGTGGGGGGGATTGGAGCTGACCTGAGGGTGCCTCTTCATCAGCTTTTAATTTAGGTTGGGAGGGAGCTTTGGAAATGAATCCTCTGGTTGCCTCCCCTCACTGTGTTTGGGTTCAGATGGTTCAGTGGGCTTGGAGATCACCATCTGGACTCTGCTTGAAGGGAAGTCCTGCTCTGGAGTACTTTTGATCCTCGAGCTCATCAGTGAAGGGGAGAAAGGTGTGCAGAGTGCAGGTCTCGGGCCCCATCACTGACCTGGGCTCTGGGCACCTCCCTTGGCCCTTTCTGCTCTCTGAGCTCCTGCTGCTTGGACACAAAGCCCATGTATCACACCACTGGCAATAATTATTTGTTCTCTTATTAAAGATGCACACTAGCTTGCAAGCATGAGTTCCTTACATATTATTGAAGGGTTCCATAAAATGCAATAAAATTCCCTTAGATCTGCAAAACCCTGTGTGAAGTTTTTCTACAATTATGTGAGAGCTGCTAAGGTGACAGATGACAATCTGTGCAGTAATTCAGCTTTTTAAAAAGTAATAAATAGGGCATTCATCTCTTCTGAGTTTCAGAGGCAGCCTGTTTTCCAGACAGAGATTTTGTTTCTGGAGTTAAAAGGGTCATACTTTATCCAAAGCAGAAACTAAACACTTAATGTATTGCTGTTTATGTTCTTTTTATGTGTGTGTGTGAATATTTGTGTTGCTCTCCCTAATAGGAAGTCAAGAAAGTTGTTTGGGCATATGAGTTTCCTGTCAAATATACAAGACAAGTGATCATCAGAAAATAGGCTACAGCAGAGTATAAAAATGAACCTACAGTAAAATATGGAGTTTTGTTAGGCAGAAACCTTGCAATGTGTGAAAGTGATTTCAGTGAAAGTCCAAGAATCCTCCCTTCTTTCTCCCTGTCCATTTTTCATTTCTTTGTTCCATTGACCTAGAGTAACTTAGGTAATGTACTGGATGGAAGTGAGAGATGAGAAGGTACAGAGGAAAGCTTTAAGGATGTGTTTTGTTGAACAGTTTGATTGATTTCTCCAAGTGCTGCTGCAAACAGTGAGTAGCAGTTGGGACATGGACTCTTTCAGCGAGGGCATTGCTGCTGATTGCAGTGTGGTTCTCCACTCTTGGAGCAGTGGTGGGGAAGTACAACCACGGCCCAGGTCAGCTCTGCTCTCTGCTGCCCCATCACACGCCTGGAGGAGCGTGCAGGGCCACACACTGAAGGGCTTGGTCTGTCTGTCCAAAGCTCTCTGGCACTGGCAAGTCTTCAGAGTCACTTTAGATTCAGATCCTCAAATGAAAGGCAAATGTTCAGCTGGCAAAAATCAATGTATGATGCCATCATACCTCAGGAATCCAAAGGTAATGTTATCACTGGTTTCACAGTCTGGTGTGATTTCCCTGACTTCACTTTCTTGAAGTGCCATCCCTTGAGTGCACTGAACATCTCTGATCTTTATAAAAAATCACAGCTTTTCAGAACTTAGAAGGTTAAAAATTAAGAAACAGGCGTTGCATTTTAGAGTCAGTTCCTACTTCGTTGTTAAAAGTAAAGCCTATGCTTTAGAGCCGAGTTGCTAACACTGGCTTTGCTCATGGGCTGTATTAAGCTTTAAGTGGTTCCATATGATGATCAATTGTTTAAGGAGCTTGCATTTCAACAGCACTTAAAACTTGTGCTCACATGATTGACACTAATGATTCTGAAAGAGACACTATAGTCTGTCAAGTGGGTAATTTGTTTTTTTAAAGAATTGCTTGAATACCTGTTTATGTGGTAGATTGTAACAGTGGGGGTGACATTGAGAAGATACAGCCAATAAATAAGACGGTTACCTTTTTTTTTTTTAAGTATTTGAAACACATGCCAACAAAATGTGTCGTGATGGCTGCGAGGGGATGGATATTCATATTCCTGTAACATTCTGCAAACTCAAAGTCATGTGTTGGGTCTTGCTGCCTCTAGCTTTTAATAATCCAAATTATTAGTGCCTGAAGTGGGACAAGCTTCAGTAACCAGAGGACCATGGTATTATTGCTTATGTCTTCTATAAGGCATTTATGGAAGATATTTGTTTCATTTTGTGAACAGTTACTTCTTAACAAATTATTGGCCAGATCTGGGGGTGTGTGGAACTTGTGGGAGCATTTGTTAATGTGCTTGGTAACATTTGGCCTTATCTTTGTTACTCTGCTTTGGAATTACATTAATAAATAACACAGAGTGGTCATCAGTGGGGAAACAATCACATGTGGAGTAACATGAGGAATTAGCCTGGAGTCCTTTAAGGTTAGTTCCCATTCCATGGCTGAAAACAAGCACTGTGGGATGGACTCCCATGGCATTTGGTGCCCCAGAGGGTGGAATGAAGTTCCCCAGGGCAGGAACCTGCCCTTGGCAGTCTCCAGACCTTTCCTTTTTCCTGAAGGCCCCTCTATGAGCACGGTGAGGACTCAGGGACTGCAACCATTGGGTGCCTCCTGCTCTGGAGGTTCATCTTGCAAGGTGTCTCCATAGCCAAGTGTCTGGTGCTGCCAAAGGCTTTGTCCCTGGAGAACTGGCAGGATTCTGTGCTTCTGCCCCATGTTGCTGGCAGATGAAGAGCAGGAGAGCTGAGCCTGGAGAGGGTTGGGGCAGTGCAGAAACGTTGGCCTGACCTGCCCTCTGGGTTCAGCCTCGCTGGGTTTGCAGCCCAGGCTCTGCTCCCTGTAAAGTCACCTTTGAGAGGTCTCTTCACTCTTTGGGCACAAAAGGAGAAGTAGTTGGAGGGCTGGAGCACCACCTCAGCTGTCACCTGGCATTTTCTTGACTTCTCTGCTTTTAAATACAGCCCAGGATTTCTGTCCCACCTCAAACCTGCACAAACCTGTGCACACTCAGCAGTAAAAGGGGTTTTTAGGTGAAGAGCTGCTTTTCCTCCATGTGTTGCAGTGAGCAGATGATCCCAAACTAAGGGCACAACTGGTTCTTTGCACAATTCCCTTGGTTTTTAACCATTCCCATAATTTACTTAATGGATGGGATAAAGGAGAAGTTGCATAAGGCCCTGGCCAGTCCTGGGGATGAGGAATGCTGAATGCCTCAGTCCCAAACTGCAGGCTCTGCTCAACCTGTGAGGCATCAGAAAAACAGATTTTACAAGATTACAACAACTTCAAGCACCTGATACTGGTTGAAGTTTTCAATTTTTGAATAGTAATCTTTAGTTTAATGTTCTTAGTGTATTAAATCTCCTTAACTCCAGAAATCTTTAATCTGTATATGTAAGAAGACATTGCTGTTGAAGTGCCAAGTGCTTTGTTTGCACATTATGAAGTTTCAGGGATCTGCTGAGAACACCAGAATGTCCTTTGTAGAAGATTATTTAGATCATAGGCTTTATTGACTGGTGAAATAGTGTTTATCTTCACAATAAGAAAATGCAGGAGCTTTAAAGCAGGATGAAGAAAACCACTGAAAAGAAGTCTCCTTCCACTCCAACCTCATTTGTTGAAAGAAAATGCATATTAATTAAAAATTTAGACACTTCATTTCTGTTGCAAGGCTCCTTGCAAAAGACAAATTATTTTATACATCTAGTATGTGTTAGAACTGACAGATGAGATTAATATGCTTCTTAAATTACCATTACCAAGGGTCAATTAATAAGTGAACTAACCTTGTGAAAGTCATTTGGAAAGACTAGTTACAGATCTGTGATAGTCCCTGTCAAATTACATAGAACTGAGAAAATGGGAAAGCTGTCAAATAAATAGGACACCAACTAATTGCATCCTGCATAAGGTAAATGAGCCTTTGTGGTTGTTTTTGGAAGGAAGGGGAAATAAATCTAAGAAATGTTACCAATAACAGTGTACAAATTTGGAATAAAATCTACTTGAGGGAACATGCACGTACAGAAACCTCTTTTGGTAAGAGAAGAGTCAAAGAGTAGGGGATGTGAAGGTTGAGTTCCCATCAGAGAAATTCTTCTTAGCCCACTGTATGGATTATCAACTTGGTAAATGCAGAATTTCCCTATTTATTTTATTCTTTGATTATTACACACATTTAGTTGGCCTCTTGATCTTTAGATGTTAATCTGCTTACACAAACTAAGGCTTCATGATGCTAAAAAAGAAACCAGCCACATATGCTGAGTGACTTGGTGTAAACCCCCTGATAGCTGGTTTGTCTCTGTGGGGAGGACTTTAACAAGTATCAGCTCCAAACCTTCAGGCTGCCCAAGTCTCATATTAATCACCAATCTTATTTCTTGTGATCAGTTTAGAAAACAACAACAGATAGAAAAGATTTAAGGCACTTCCATCAACAGAATCACCCTTCAACGATTTTTGGGGTTAAAATTCAGTGTTCAGAGCTGTTGGAAACTGCAAATAGGTTTTTGCTTTATAGGTTTCAACATGAGCCCATTTCTGGGTTACTGAGTTCTGTGTGTTAAATTATTTAGCTACACCTATTACTGAATAAATATTTTACACAAATAATAAATACCATGAAAAAGCCCAAACCAGTTGTATGATGTGAATCTGGAAAAAAAGCAGCAAACCAAACACTTCTTGGTACAGCAAACACCAGGTTTCTTGTCTGTTGTTTCATTAGTAATAGAGCAATTTTCTAACATTGAAAATCCTGTACAGATCAAGATATTTTTGGTGAGCAACTTCATTTTAGTTAAACTCTTACACAATATAATTTCCCTGCTGTCAAACCCAGTTGCAGTGACACAGTTTGGTGCTGTCATATTCCAGAACATGTCAGGATTTGATGAGATATGAATATTGTGTTTAGTAGTATGCATTTTTGTAAGATTTTTTTTCCAGCCTTCTACTGAACAGTCAGAGAATCCTTCTCTGAATGTCTTTTTTCATGCAGGAAAGTGTTCCTGCTCTGCAGTTCTTGTTCCTTGCAATCCACATACATGCTTATTTTTTGACCTTTCAGTGAGAGGTGAAGGCCTGATTACTTTAAATATGTTTCTTGCAAGCTTATTTTCGGTGTTTCGAACTTCCCCTTTCTTGGAATTTTCCTGTGTGAAGTTCATTTATCTTCTGATAAAGAGTAATTCTTTTTAAGTGGTGTGTGTAGTAAAATTAGGGCAGGTGAGAAAGCTCAGTGCCCTCTGTCACTGCTCCTTTTCATGGTGGGAATCAGCTGGTTGGAGAACACAGAGTGCCATCTATTGAACGCTCCTGGATCCACCAGCCCTGGGGACACCCAACCGTGTTTACAAATCGCTTAACAACAGAAAAACTCTCACCCTGTTAGAGATTTCAGTGTGTTTCCCTTTGTTTCCTTCTTTCACAGTAACAAAACCCAAACAAACAGAGGCTCTAAAATAATAATACTTTTCTACTTTAGCTTTAGGAAAATATTTGGGGAATTTCCTGCTTTCCTGAACAGACTCAATAATTCTAAGTTGGGGGTTTTTTGCAGCTGATTTTGCTTTTTCTTTTTCCTTATAGACTTCCTCGCTGCTCCCAAACACGGGTGCTCTGTGGTTTTAGGGGCTCTTCCTTATCTTTGTTGATTTACTTGGTGTTGTGATAACAAACCTTTAGTTCTGCAGGACACCTCAGGTACAAACAGACCCATTTTACTCTTTCTGAGAGGCTCCAAATGGTTGATGGATTGCCACTGATTTCAGCTCAAAAATCAAACTCCTGGCATCGATTGGGCCGAGTTTCTCTGTGTGCTCTGCATTGAGCCACCAAGTTGCTTAATAGTGATGGATTTATAAATAGGTTACTCCAAATAAAAGAAATTATCTTGTGTTTGAACCAGCAATATATTGATGAAAAGTGACCTTGCCAAGCTGAAGGAGAAAAACACATTCTGGTGATGTAGCAGAACTGAGTGAAGAAGAAATTTCTGCCTTTTGCAACTAATTGTTATTTTGTTTACAGTAAAGTGCAATCATTTTGTGTCCCATGTGTACAAGCTGAAAAGAAGGAGATGACAGGAAAAGGGAACGGAGACAGGACTAGAGCTAATCACAGACCACACCAGAACTGGGGAATAAATAAGTTTGGAGTTTAGGAGAAGCAGGAGGGAGGGACAAAGAAAAGGCCACTTTATCTGCAGAAACTAAATAGATGTGGAAATGCAGCCTGGGGAGAGTCCTGAAAGACAGTGAAAAATCAGCAAGTCAGAGATGAGAGGGTTTGACTTGAGAGCTGAGTTTACCAAAAGGCAGCACAGGATGTTCTAAAACATCAGGTGAGACTCAGAACTAAGGGGGAAATGGTGGTGGAACAGGTAGTTTACTGAGGAGATGCCTTTCTAACATGCAGTAAATTACGGTTGGCTGAGATATTTATAAATAATAAATCCAGTGAGACACACCAGAACTGCTAATTATACCTTAAGATTAATAGTTTGAACAGGTAATGTTGGCAGGAGAGCTGAAGAGCAGTGAAGCATTTCAGAAAGTTCCTGGGTGGAATGTAAGCCATGAAAATATAAGAACATGAAATAAATCCTGTCTTTTGCCCTGTCACTCCATAGCAGGTGCTCCTGATCCTCTGGGAATGAGATTGGAACTATTTGACTACTCAGAAGAGACTATTACTCTGTTAATTCACCTAATTTGAGACTCATTGACTAAAGCTTTCTTTATTCACAATTAATGTAGGGAGATGGTCCAACATGTTGGGAGTGACAAAGATCCATTTTAGAGAGAGAAAAGGAGTAATTAGAAGAAACTTTTTTCTTTTTTTTTTTTATTTTTAAATCAGGCTGCCCTTGGCATATCTTTCCACTATATCCATGTCTGCAAACTATTTTTCTACAATAAAATGTGCAAAACATTCAGATAATTCCTTTTTTCTATTTATGAAATATATATTTAGTAGAACCTCCCCCTCCACTGTGATATATTCAGCCACTCAGATGGCAAAATTCAACCTTCATAATATAAGAGCTTATAAACTCCTGGGCTGGTACTGAGGAAGGGTGAGAAACTCCCTTTTGCTGACATGTGTAACCAAACACACAGTGAATCCTGAAGGTGTTTTGCAAACCTTTTATCATCAGCAATGAAATGTGTCATTTTTGGCTTAGCAAACAGTCACCAGAGTGCAAAATGTTAACTGGGGAGGAATCTGCTGAGGAGGGAGAGGTGTGTGCCACGGCAGGGAGTGCAGCTCTGTGGCCAAGATTTCTTCTTAGTGTGGTCATCAAGATCCCATAAAAGACAGACAAGTAAATCTCCTGTGGTTCTCTTGGTCTGACTTCCAGAGCCCAACCATTGAAAGGGTGAAGTTTAGAAAGGCTGTAAAATTGTATTTACAAGGGGGTGGCAAATGCAGTAACTAAAATATGGTCTTATTCTTCCAAATTGGAAAAGCAGAACAATTTATTTATGGAATGAGCAAATTTTTTCAGGCACTCCACTAAGAAAATGTTACTTCCAATTTTTTCCCTTTATTAACACCTTTATTCTCCTCCTGGCTGGGGCTCTGAAGGACTCCTGGCTGCACCTCCCCACTCCAACACTGCCAGTGTTGTTTTGTTGCTTGAAAACAGGCAGACTTGGTTGTTACATCTGTAACAGTCTGGTATAAACTTGAGTGATCCTTGACTTCCAAGACCTTTTCCTACTCATTTGAAGGAACAGATATTTTAAGCAGTAATAACAGAGAAAAATATATGTATGTGATATATACCTGACATTTACACTGACCTTTATTTCTCATGCCTAAATAAGTCAGCTTTCCTGTCACTGGTGCATTTTAGATCTTGCATTTTTGTTCTTGGCCTGATTAGCTACAGGCTGTCTCTGACCCTGTTCCTTCTGCAATCCTTCTAGGAGAGGAAATTCCTTAAACTCTTGCCACTTGCTCCAGTTTGGAGTCCTTTTGGAGCAGTCAGAAGGGTGAGCAGTCTTGGATACTGCCAGGAGTTATTTAAAAGTGCAAAGCCATTTTTCAGTTTGTCTTCTCTAAGTGTCTTTGTTGTCTTTGTGGTGCAGCAAAGAGCCTAAAAATTGTGGCACAGCTTATGCCTTAATCCTGTATTTCAGCCCTGCTTTGTCTCTTTTTGAGTTCCTTAATATTTTTGTGGTGATTAGACTTGATTGCTTTGGTGAGCCCTGATATCTCCCCTCTCTCCCCCACCCCCGCTCTCTTTTTGAGGGGATCAACATGTGTTCTCTTGTGATATGGGAAGATTTTAATTAATATTTCTGTGATCATCCTTAATACCTCTGGTCTGTGTGAAGTGCCCATGGCTTGTGGAAGAGCTGGATTGCTCCAGGATTTGAGGGATGTTCTCCTTGTTTGTTCACTGAGGTTCTTTTTGGAGTGGGCATTCTCCTTTCAACTCCTCCATAATATTTAACAGGATCTGTGCTTCTGAAGTTGTTTGAATTCTGGTTTTTTAGCCATCTGAGAGACTCTTTGTGGCTTTCTCTTGTGAGGATGCATACAATTATTTTCACTTGTGGGTTTGTGTCTCTGCAGCTGTAGAGTAGTGAGCAATGGAAGGAAAAAATGATACACTGGGAGGACAACTGGCTTTTCAAAGCTCGTTCAAAGGTGTTTTGATTTTAATGGAATATATTATCCAGTCTCATAAGGCACTTTGAAAAATCACACTGTGCCCATGTTGGGAGCTTAATAACCTTTGTAGATCTGATTTTACATCACTTGCTCAGCAAGAGATAGAATATCACTCTCAGCCCTGCATCTGGAGATCAAACCCCAGATTCAAGCTTGATTTAGATTTTCTCTGCTCTCCAGCTTTGGGGAAGTCATTTCATCTCTGTTTCTTCTCCCATCCTTTGCTTATCTTATTTATGTGTTTGATTCTCTTTTGAAACTCTCTGCTGTGGAGCATCAGCTGCTTCCACCAGTTCTGTCACAGTTCAGCAGGGTGGTTCCAGCAGCCTGAGCACCTCCCACCTCCCTTATGCCCCCCTCCAAACTGAGGAAAAGTTTTAGGCTTTAAGTTGTAGAAAAAATCAGCACCTTTTCAGCAATATTATGATTCAGAGACACAACTGTGGAAGAAAATACATTTGCTGTGGCAGTAATGGCATTACAGTATATACATTCAATTAGACAGAGAATTCATAATTGCTCAGGTTAGAGCTCCAGAGGAGTTTAATATATTAAAAATAATAATAAAAAGAATGGAATGCACAGTATTTTAGCTTCATTTTGCAGCTATGGGTGTATTTCACTGATGCCATTTTCCAGGCATTTTGTGTACAGGGAATGCAAACCCAGAGGCATCCTGCTGGAGCTGGGCTGTGGTGCTGCCAGGACAGGATAAAACACCTGGAAAACTGTTAGCACCGGTTCAATCCCTCCAGATTGTTCCCATGCTCACACTGAGGGAGCCCCTTCCCCCAAGGTGTGGTGGCTCTCCTGGGTTGCCAGTGCCAAGTTCTTCAGAGAAATGGGTGCTTTCTGATGTTCCCTTGAGCAAACAAGAGGTGCAGGGTCAATGTGCTTTTGGAAAAATAACATTGCATTTTGCAAATGTCCAAGAAGAGAAATAGGACAAACTTCAGGAACACTTGAAGTGGGAACTCCTTTGTGATAAGCTGGTGACTACAAAGCTCTAGTAGGAATTCCAAGCAATGGCTTTGCAGACATGGTACAGATCCTTGTTAGGAGCAGAACGAAGCAGAAGACCTGCAGAGTTGTATAGGATATAAAATGTTGCACTAAAAGAAGCTTTGCATTCAGGAAATTCTGTAATGCTCTGTATTTCCTTCCCATAGTGTTTCTCCAACAGAACAGATTAGAGATAAAACATGTCTAATGAAAAGAGACCCCTGTCTCAAAATAAAAGCAAAGACACTTCTTTGTCTTCAGGGCTTTGGCCTTTCCAAAGTCCATGCACTGAACATGAGCTGCCAGGAGAGATGTTCAGTGTCTCTGTCCTTCCAAGTCAGAACTGCTTGGCTTTCACTTGGGAACATCCTGAGAAAAGGCACATTGAGAAAAGGGATGTGGCAGTGCCAGAGAAGGGAACAAGAAAATGAGAGAATAAAGTGGATCTTTTTAAAGGAAACAGAATCTGATTTTCGAGATGGATGCATTAGCAAGGCAAAGCCTCTGGAGGACACTTAGAGAATGGCTAATTAACCCCTTCCCACCCAGACTCTGCCTCTGAAGGGGAGCGGAACTTCTCCCTTGGCAGGTGCTGGGGCTGTTTGTGCCATCACCTGTGCCTCCTGCTGTGGGCATTGATACCCTGCCATCAGCCCTTGAGATGGAATTAGGCTGCCCTGGTGGAGACAGGGCATTTTGGCTTGGTATCCTCTCCCTCCATCTCTTCTTGAGCCATATAAAAATTAGCTAATATTTTATTAATTTTCTTAAATCAGGGAAATTTAATTGAAATTAGCTTCTGTTTGTCTGCATTATTGCCTTCTCTGAGCTTTCTCAGGTCATTTCATAAAATTTTTACTACAATCTTTCACTATAAAGAGACTTTCTATTCTACTTCTTATGACCCAGAGGTGGCTGATTTTTTTTTTCTTTCCAGGAAATTGCACACTTGAACAATCTTTAAGTCTGTCAATCACACTTAAAAACTGATGATAAATCAACCTAACAAGTATCCTCAATAATAATTCTAATCAAGGTAGAAATAAATAAAGCCCCCAGTGGTCTGTACCTATGGACAGCTCAGATCTGAGATGGGGCACAGCCCTTGGTATGGGACAGTCTTCCTGTGAAGGTGGGGAGGAGGAACAGAAACCAAAACCAACCTTTGAAATAACTGGAAGAATCCTGTGAGAAACATTCCTATCAGCAGCACATTGGAAATTAAAACCAGGAGGCAGGTAATGGCTAAATAGCCTGTCTTAGACTTTAAAAAGAATTAAGTATTAAAAGGTATTCCAGATTTATTTATGAAAATATTCCAATTTGAGGTGTAATTTTATGTGGGCCATTGGCTGGCTGCAAAGCAAAACCAGACATTTCTGTGCAGAGGAGGAAGGTGGCTATCCAGAATCATCTCTCCAAAAGCAATAAATGAACAAAAACAACTGTTCTGTGAAGGGAAACCTTTGAAATTACCTTAATGGTAAGAAGGAGACTGGTTATATTTTCATATAAATGTTATTGGTGACTGCAGAGTGGAAAGGACTCTATATAGAGTAAAGCCAGAATATTTAAACCAACTTTGCACAACTTTAAATAAGGTTTCTGAATTTCTGGTGATATCACTGTATTTGGGGTGATGGGAGATGATGTGGACATGGTGAGGGGAATTGAATGGGAAGTCAAGAAATCCATTTTGAGAAGGGAGAATGGTTTGGGTTGGAAGGGACCTTAAAGATCCTCTAGTTTCAAACCCCCATGACCAGAATTCCATTTAAATTTCCAGTTGGAACTCTGAAAACAGAGCAGATTTTCACAACATAAATAGCTCCAGAGCTCTGCAGGCTGGTTTTTATTAATTTGTCCAAAGCTGTCTTTATCCTCAGCACTTGTCCTTGGAGCTGCATTGTTATACTCAGGCTGGAACCTGGACCCTTTCTGAACATGCCAACACAATCTCTTGGAATCAAAAGAATCAACTCAGTGTCTTTCACACATCAATCAAGTTTTAGTTAAAACTAGACAGGCTTTCCTGCCCTGTGTGTTGAAGGACTGAAATCTCACTCTCTGACAGTGAGGCACCATCACATTTTCCTCCTGCTTTTACTGCCTCTTCAAACTGCCAATATTGTCTTTTCCTCAAGTGCTTTTCTCACTTGCACATGTTGGGCTTTTGTAAATAACAATATCCTTCTGTTGTTATTTTGTAGGCACTATGGATTTTTTTGGTGGTTTTTTATTTGTTTGTTTTGTGGAGGAGCAAGATAAGATATAAGATAGTTTCTTTCACAAACTAGTCATACAAAGATAGATGGTCATAATTTCAGTGCTTCAGGCATTTCTTTTGAAAACACTGCAGGAGAATGGGTTTAAAAGGAGCTGGGGAGTTAACCCATAATGCTTAGGACAGGCCTGAAAATTATTGTGCAAAGATTAATAAAATAAAATCCTCAAGTCATCTTAATCAAATTAAGTAGAGATCATGTAACGTTTCCTCTGGACCTGCCGTGCCAAATGTTTTGGACAGTTGGTCTCAGATGGAGTGGACTTGGCAATGATAAAGCAAATCTATTTCTGTCATTAATAAGAATCTCCAATTCTTTTCTTAATCTATTCTAGTCTAGGAAAAAAAACCCACCCTAAACCCCAGTGTTAGATCAGCCTTTGTTTTAAATAACTTACAACTTTGATAAAGCAGCTGAAATAGTTTGGGGTTTTTTAATTTAGCAAAGACTTTGTTCTTTCCAGTGAACAGAATAGTCACTTGATATTGAGAGATAGATTAAGAGCAAATTATCTTGAATTTGAAAATTAATTTGTTGGAATTTCACAGAGAAATATTGCTATTCTTTCACTTCCCAAAGCAGTTACCAACGTTCTGATGAGTCAACATTTCCCAAGATAAAGTGTCCAGCTCCAGAGTCCTCAGCACAGGATTGACATGGACCTGCTGGTCCAGAGGAGGCCACAAAAAGGATCAGAGGGCTGGAGCACCTCCCCTCTAAGGCCAGGCTGAGAGGGTTGGGTTGTTCAACTTGCAGAAGAGAAGGCAGAGGCACCAGGAAGATCTCAGAGCCCCTTCCAGTGCTTAAAGGGGATTCCAAGAGGGCTGGGGATGAGCATTTTAGCAGGGCCTGTTTGGTAGGACAAGGAGCAGTGGGTTTAAGCTAAGGGAGGATAGCTTTAGAGCAGATATAAGGAAAAGAGAATTACAATAAGAGTGGAAAAACACTAGCCTGGGTTGCCCAGAGAGGTGGTGGATGTTCCATCCCTGGAAACAGGCCAGGTTGGATGGGGCTTAGAGCAACCTCTTCTGGAGAAAGGTGTCCCTGCCCATGGCAGGGGGGTTGGACTGAATGTTCTTTAAGGTCCCTCCCAAACCAAACGATTTTATGATTCATTTTGTCAGCAGTTTCCAACTGTAGCTAAAACTGCATCTGACCTCACTGTGGCTCAGGAATAAGACTCTTTTCCTTGCTAGTCCCCATCACATCACATGCCATCAAAGATTCCTGTGTTGGCTTGGGAGAACAGGGTTAAACAAGCCTGGACGTTGAAGGGCTGTGTGCCCCCCCAAAGCTTCAGCTGTGCCACTGCCATGGGAATCACTTGTCTTTGAATCAGAGTATTTGTTTGCTTTTAAACTATCAAACTGGAGATACAAGGCTTGGGAAAGGCTTGCAAGAACAATGCCGAGGGAAGTGAGGATAAGCAGCAAGTCGATGTTAAAATGGACTGTGACACTATTTACAAACAGGCACTTTACTCATAACAAATACTCCTCCTCACACTCAACACATGGAATTAAAAAAGTGGAAAGTATTTATAAGCATAACAAAATACAGAGAGAGGTGATAATAAGCCATCCATTTTAATAAGGAATTAGAATTCTGACCTAATTCTTTCCCTGTAGGATTTATCACTAAGTTATAAATAACTTACAGGTATAAGACATGGCACTGAAGAATAAATTAACAGTATAAACAAAATGCTCAGAGACTTCCAGCCCCTGCTGCTCCCACTTTCTCAGGAAAGACTGAAAGAGAGTGATATTAACACCTGAGCTCAGGTTCATTTTCTGGCTGGCTTAACTCCATTAAAGAGCTGAGTCTGGGGATGGGGAGGGCAGCTGAGAATGCCACTGGTGTCTCTGACATGTTTATTGCTGTATTTTATTGATTTCTTGGGGAGGGAAGAGAGCTGCAGGTACAGCACACAGTTACAGTCTTTTCTATTGATAAATCAAAATTGATCTTTTCAAATGTTTAAGAAGTTGTGGCTTGGTTTGTCCTAAGGTCTCATAAAGCTTTGGTGACTCTTGGTGGTTTTCCATTGCACATGGTTGGGAGGGTGGAGATGATACAGTAGGTTCTTTCTTTCCCGTTTTTGCAAGTAAATGTCCAAACATCTTTCTGCTCAACGTGTTTGCATACCTGGGGATGTGCTTGCAGGTGTATATTCCTGCTTGTAGGAGACTGCATGTGTTCTCCTGTTCTTCCACAGCTTCTTAGAAATGCTGGAGAACTGTCAAAAGTTCCTGCCATCATCATTGAGAAAATATACTTAATATCTTATGAATTCTTGTTTGGTTGTTGTTCAAAAGCCTATCAAATGAGCATTAGGAGATACATCAATTATACCATGATAGTTCTATATGTGTGCATTGGAAATGTGCTTGGAAAAAGTAAAGAAACAAATTCTAACCAAATTTTTACTCTGGTCTTTTCACTGTGTGGGCAATGTGGCCTTTCCAAGCTGCCAAGGAGTATCTTAATTCAAAGGTACATCTGCCTTTCTGTTTCTTGGGTGAGAACTCTGCTCTGCTCCAGAAGAATGGGCTGCAAGTGTTGCCCTGGGCAGGACCTGCTTCTGGCAGCACTGATCTCAGCTGGTTTTTTCCTTACTTTCTGCACCCTGTGATGGTGTATTAATGAATTTCCTCCTCTCTTTTTGCTCCTGCAGCTTGAAGTGGAGGTGACAGATCTGAGTGGGAAGACCATCGATGGTCCAGTGCGCCTGGGAATCTCTGTCATCGACCAGAATGACAACAGGCCAATGTTCAAGGAAGGGCCTTACGTGGGGCATGTCATGGAAGGATCTGCTACAGGTGAGCCCATGACAATGAGATCTCTATAAAAAATGCCTGAACAAACCTGTGATAAATGTATTATTATCACACTCTACAATTTTCTTGCTGAATTTACGGTTCAATGAATTCTTACTCTGTGTCAAGAGGTGGGAGCAGCACAACTTTAGGACAGCAGGTCATGGTTTTGAAAAGCAGTCAAGTCTCTTAAAACTTGGTTGCAATAATGCCAAGGTCATGGGTTCAATCCCCTGTGTGGGCCATTGACTTAAGAGTTGGACTCGATGATCCTTGTGGGTCCTTTCCAACTCAGAATAGTCTGTGATTCTGTGAAAAGCACCTTAAATAGATAACCCTTAAACACAACAATCTTGGGAAAATATGATGCAGGAACAAAAATTAGCTTCTAAACCTCATCATTACCTCAGTGAACCAACTGTTAAATTAAGCACAAAGATGTAATATAGAAAATAATCTATAACATTTATTCTATGTTTTCCTAGGGTCACTTCAAAATTTTAGGAAGATTAAGAGTTTGCTGTGGCAAATACAAACTAAAACATAGTAATTAGAGGCAGAGAAGTGTCTGACGAACAATCATATAATACAAACAATATTAACCACATTATCCTGTCTATGGAATGTGGGAAAAAAATACACTTCAACATTGCAGAAATATTAAATGTAAAATACTTCTTGCAGATTTTCAATCCAAAAGAAACCAATTTATTACAGTATTTGTTAGAGCCTGGTCATAATTAAATACAGGAAGGATATTAAAACTTCCAAGAGATTTTTTTTAAGCCACAACAGAAGAAAAGGCACAATTGCATAATTGGAACCAAATCCAAAACCCACTTCCTTCTTATTTACTAGTATCATCTAAAGAACACTGTTTAGATGCTGAAAAGTCTGGAGCTGACAACTATGAATCATGTAAAAGTCAGAAATTTCAAAGGAATTGTACGACAGGGGTTAAAAGTTTAGAGATGAGAGATATAGAAAGTCAGTGCTCACTGCAAAACCACATCCTAGGAGTCACCACATCTCTTGTCAACAAAACCATTTTGCTGTGGGGAAAGAAATCCTCTTGGGTAGCAATAAGTGTTTGCTACACAGAACTTGAAAGAAAGATTTCTGGTTTAAGGTGTTCTAAAAATAGTATTTCTTCAGAGAACTGGGTTTCACTAATAATTTGGTTCTGCACAGACCAGTTAAACACAAAGCTAACTTGCCAGGCAGTGGGATATTTCTTTAAAAAGCTCCAGACCATTTTAGATGAGTTCAGTACAATGTTCTTTGCAATTTGCACATTTGTGCAGGGAATTAGCATCAAAAGTATTCTCCAGCCCTCCCTTCTGGGGGAAAAAAATTGAATCCTCTTGCAATCCTCTAAGGCATGCAGCAAAGGGATAGCACAGACAGAGATGGACATGTCCATGCTGGGGATTTTGCTGTAAAATAAACCATGCAGTTTTCAAGAGTTTCTGATTATTGGAGTGCCTGAACTGCTGGAGGTTTTGTTCCTTTCTGACAAGACCAAAGACATCAACACTGACCTCCTCACTGTCTAGAACTACCTGAAGGGAAGTTCCAGCCAGGTGGGGGTTGGTCTCTTCTCCCAGGCACTCAGCAATAGGA
>JAOXXN010000162.1:3922662-3933029 GCA_026770055.1 Myrmophylax atrothorax | reverse complement strand
TCCCCTGTGTGGGCCATTGACTTAAGAGTTGGACTCGATGATCCTTGTGGGTCCTTCCAACTCAGAATAGTCTGTGAGTCTGTGATTCTCTGCAGTAAAACAAAAAACAAACCAAACAACCAAAGTTAGAAATAAAAGCTTAATTTAGGTTCACTTTGTTTTATGCATCTCTTGTATCAACAGGGACAACCCCTAGGATATGATTAAGATTCAGACCAAATAACATATACAAGTTGTGTTCAGAGTGGGAATTGCACCTTTTGGCTGTGAGTTCAGCTGCTGGAAGGGTCATTTTGATTTGTTTATATAGCATGAGTCTGGTATAGAATTTGAGTAAAGAAAGAACATGTGGCAGGAAACTGTTAAATGCTGTGCCACAGCCTGGAATTAGGAGTCAAAGATTAATTATTTTTTGGGTGCACGTGGTGCATAAGGGATGGGACCTGCCTTGAGGGAGGGAGATGAGCCAGTGAAAGACTTGCAGGAGCTCAGGCCCAGCCAGAGCTCAGACACCCCCAGCAGGTGTAAAGCTTAAACACAGCAAAGCCTGAGCGGTTTGTCAGCACTTTCTGTTCCTGAAATACTGGATTTGGGAGCTGTGAATCTCCTAAAGTGCATCACCTGCTCTGTGGTCTGGGAATGTGGGTCTACATGGGCATGACAAGAAGGTGCTGCAGTTCAGATGAAACGGGACTAAAGTTGGTCCCTTGATCCAATCAGACACTCACACCGCGCTACAACCACTGACTGGCTGGGCAAAGGAGTCTGTGCCATTAATTAGCAATGTGTTCCCAGTTAATTCTGAAACCCTTGTTACAACATGGGGGGAATTGGAATGGGGCAGTCTAAGGAAGTTTCCCTTGAATTCTGAATAAGCAATCAATACCTGAAATAAATTAGGAGTGTACTGGAGACCTGCAATAGAACAGAGACCATGTTCACTTGCAGCCCTGCTCTCAAATCTGGAACATGTTTCTTGTTTGAGTGTAAATCATCAGTATGTTCACCCCATGCTTGTCACAAGTGAGGTAAAGAAACATTTCCCTTCAAAGTTTAACCTGATGAAGGAGCAGCTCATAAAGCATTTTGTACCTACAGCCTTTCAAACGTGGGGAGCTCTACGTGAAAATGCAAAATTCACCAAAAGGGCTTCGTTCAAGCCCTGAATCAAACCCACTCCCTGAAAGAATCCTCTACTGAAAATAAAAATGACTCCAAAAGGTGTCTTGATTTGTCTTGGTGTTCACTGGATCAAAATGTAAATGTCCATGAATTTTAACACTTCAGTGGTGAGAGATGCGTAAATAGGGAGAGAAAGATGGAGATCTACTGGACTGTGGAACTTGTCTGAAGGATTTTGAGGCCTTTTTAAGGCTTCAAATTATATTATTGTCTTGCTTTAAATTATTACAGGATTCCTGTGTGCTTTCCTGTTGGGCCATCATTTCATTAGTCACAAACCCAGTTGTATTCTCTAGTGACTTTCCACTTATTTATTGACTCTAAAATTAAAATTAGATGTTGTCTATTCATCAGAAATACCAGAGAATTACTGATAAACAAATCTTGGAGAGACTTAGCATCAAAAGTTTAAATATATTAACCTTAACTTAAAAACCCAAGTGAATATTTATGTTGGACTTTCTTGGCATTGCTCTAAGACAGATTTTCAAGCTTTTTTTATTGTTTTACAGGGTGACTTTTTTCCTTAATGGTTTGAAGGTTTGTTTCCTTAATTAGGGGAAAAATAGAAATTGCAGGGAAAGGTGCCAGGCACCCTCCTAACTCTGCCATTGGAAATTGGTAGAAGCAGAAGTAAAAACATGGGAAAAGTGTGTAATTTTTGGATTTATTAAATTTCTGTATGAATAATTAAAGGCTCTTTTGTGCACAGTCCTGGGGAGGATGGATTTTGGTGGTGCATAAATAGCTTTTCTGTGTTCCAAAGGCCACTGCAATGTTTTTGTCTGTGGCTTTTGCACTCCCAGTTAAACAGCACTGCTTATTTGGACACCTCCAATTTATGTGTCACCACTTTCCTGGAGAGGCAAATACCTGCCCATAATTACTGAGAATAGAAACTGCTTTACACAGATAGCTTTTCATCTGAATTTCCAGCCAGGGCTTGCCAGATCTTATAATTAATGATAAAAATATGTGACTACTCGGTGATATAGCTACATATTTCTTTCTTGAGATGTCTTTCCTGGAGAAATTTAATAATGTAGTTAGTTACAGGAAATTAGCTCTTTTCAGGGAAAATTATCACAGTCCTGAAAATAGCCCAGAGCCACCTTCAAC
Organism: Myrmophylax atrothorax; assembly: GCA_026770055.1. Taxonomy (NCBI): domain Eukaryota; kingdom Metazoa; phylum Chordata; class Aves; order Passeriformes; family Thamnophilidae; genus Myrmophylax; species Myrmophylax atrothorax. Next base: position 3,930,728 of record JAOXXN010000162.1, on the reverse strand, counting down.
AAAAGTACACTCAAATGTGCTTAAAATGACCAGAGGTGTGCTCAGATTTCTCTTGGATCTTTTCCTGGATGAGCTGCAAACTTGGAGGCTGTTTATTTAAAAGAATGTAGAAGGAAAGACAGAATGAAAGATAGAAAGGAAGAGGAAGGAAAAAAGAAAGAAGAAAAGAAAGTGAAGGGAAGAAGGAAAAGGAAGGAAGAAAGAGCAGGAGAAATAGTTTGCTTTTTGTTTTTTAATTTTTGACATCTCTAGTTCCTGTATGAGACTGAGGTCAGGATATGCACACACACACACATATATATACATGTATATGTGCAGGGAAATAAGAGCTGAGCCTGATGGCAACTTTTCACTGACTGTAATGGGGTTTGTGTTAATTGTACTGCTGATTTCTCAGGGTTTTGTTTTCTAAGTTATGACCCAGTCTATTCCTATAGAATGGCTGTCCTATCCAGCTGCCAGGTTTAGGATCTGTGCCTGCTCCAGCCCCACCTCAGCACAGCACTGAGGGAGACTGTGATCCCATGGATTCCATAGGCAGGAGCACTTGGCTGTCTCACTCTTGCAAGGTTGGGAAGTGAGGGCTGGATACATGAACTTGGCATCCATCTCTTTTCCCTTGCTGGAGGCACTCAAAGGAAATTATTTTAAACACATTTGGCATTATGGGGCTTAGAACAATATGCTGCAAACCCAGTGGGGCAAAACCTTAACTGCAGTGCTTGGAAAACTGCTGGGGAATTGCATTTCCAAAAAGCAACTTGTTTTCTGTGCTGCACAACAGCCTGGACCTGTTGGGTTCCAACCATGGAGCCTGCACTGCCTCAGGGTAGGAACGATGGCTGGGGATAAAGGAGCACTTGGAGACAGAGAGGGAGCAGAAGGAATTAAGAAGAACAGCCAAGAGGGTTCTTAGCTATCATAAAATAATTATTTGTAAGGATGGATACAGCACGAGGAAGGGGCTGAAGCTCCAAGCATTATTGGTAGCTCTGCTTTGGGAAATTGGGCTTCAGGTAAACAAAACCAGGTGCTAAAAGTGGTGCCTTTCTACCAATAAAAAATTTAGCAGAAAAATTAATATAAATGAAGTTGTATATGACAGATGGAATCAAACGATACCAGGAGAGGTAAACAATGGGCTGGCTTAGCAAAGGGGCAAGGATAAATATACGTATCTTGCTCTGATACACACCCCTTGGCAGCTCTGATATATTGCAAATATTATGGTAGTGTTTTCCAGACTGTTTCTTTTGTTCCTTGTAATCCTTGCTGGTTTATGGCAGAGGAATATAAGCAAAGCTGTAAAATGATTCAAGTTGCATTGAATTTGGTTAAGTCTCCAGGTCTGCTTTTTTTCTTTTGATTCAATAGCACAGAGGAAAATCAAAGGGTGTTTTTAAAAGTTGTCTTTTAATCAAAAGATTAAAAATAAAATTTTTGTAAAAAATCAGAAAGAGCTATAAAAAGAGCATGGCAAGGTAAATTTTCCTTTTATCCAGGTAAAAGTAGCACCTGAAATTTCCCAGTGGCCTCTGGCTCTGCCTGGCAATGCTCAGATGGTGCTTCAGTCCCTTTGTCACAGAGGGTGCTGCGTTCTGCATTTAAACACATTTGTTGTTGTTTTAGTGAGAGGGGTTTTTGTACATGTTTTAAAAAATAAGATTAACAATGAAACTGGAGAGGTAGGTCTGCAAATCAAATCCCAACCAGCACAAAACCCAAAGCGGTGTCAGCATCAACAGCCCTCGAGAGCATCAGTGGATGGTTTGGGTGTGAGCAGGATGTGATTGCACATAATTACTGTGCTGACAACCCTTGCTGGGCTGAGTTCTACCCCAAAATACAGATTTACACAACTTTGGAGGGCTCTGCACAGGAAATCAGCAGTGCAGCCACTGTGGAAGGCTGATCCTCCAAGCAAATTGCCTTCCCACAGAGGTTTGGGGCAAACACTTGGGAGGCAGGTGGAGTGGCCATGGAGTTCAGGACCATAGTGAGCATAAAATGCAGAATGTTCGAGTAGGAATTGCAGACAAATGTAATTGAAGCAAAGAGGTTCTTCCTGGTGGCTCTAAGTGTGCTTTTAAGTAAAGACTTGTGCTTAAAAAACTACTGACAGGAATGATGGCCTTAAAGAAACAAAACAAGTCCAAGGCTGTGGCAGAAATGGTTCCCTGCTCACAAGGGACAAGGAGAATGGATGTTTTTGACATTTCTTCTATTAAGAGAATTATGATTTCCTCTTTGTATAAAAAAGAAATTATCATTACCACTGGATTTCCCAAGGAATCCAAGATTTAATTTCATAGCTTTCATACAGGCTTTGTAGGAATGCTTTGCATGGTATGGAAATATTGATGCATTTTAATACTAAAAAGGAAAATATTGCACTTTCCTGTGAATTGTAATTATAGGATCCTCACTGCACCATAAATTAAGTCCTCAATAGACTTCTGTTAGACCCTGGGTTGATCCCAGTTGGGTGGGCAGGGTCTGCTAACCCTGGGGAAGGTATTTCTCTAATCTGATATGATCCAAATTCCCTTTTTTTTCTCTCAAGCTTAGCAAAGGAACGTTCCATCCTGACTTTTTCATTTGTTTTTTGCTTAAAAACAAACAAATAAAAATCGATTTATGAGGATATAGTTTAGTTTTAAAATACGTGTTTAAATCTGAGCTCTGACTAAAAGAAATGTTGAAACTTTAAATGTTCATTCCCTCCTCATGGGTGGTGTTTTTGAAGACCTACCAATTCATTCTCAGTTTCTGCCTGTTGGCTGCTAAAAGTATGTAATGACTGAGCTCATTATTTCATATTAAATTATTCAGATTTTAAAAAAAAAGCAACCTACAGTAGAAAACTTAAAAGTATCTGTAGATCTGAGCTGTAAAGCAAAAATATCTCAGTAGATCTGTCTCAAAATTAAATGTTTGAACCTGAAATGTTTTGATTCAGGACTACACCTCTTGCAGCAATGCTTTGGTTTGAGAGGAGGTTTGAAATGTCAAATGTTACTCATTTAGTTAAGAAACTCACTGCTATGAGCTGGTGTGGAAACCAAAATAGATTGGAATGAGACTGGCCTAGGAAGCCTCTGGGTCAAGGGAAGCAAAAGAACAGAGAAAATTTGGCAACCCAAGCCTGTTTAACACATCTTTCCTTTCCTTCCCTGCTGGAGATGGGATGCTCAGTTTGGGTACAACAGGTTTTAAGTTCCTTTGCTTAAAAATGTGAGCAGTTCTGGGCATACTTTACATCTTGCTGATGGCAAACTTTCAGCAACATTTTCTTGGGATTAATCATCTCCATTTCAGCAAAACCATCCTCGCTGTAATCTGGGCTGTAGCTGGAACAGGGCTGAACTAGGTGGAAACATCTGTAATGTCAATATTTAAACTGCCAAGCAGAAGCCAAGCAAAAGCCTGGCTCATTATGCACAGCTGCTTGTATATCCCAGGAGGAATTTTTCCTCTTCTCTGTATGGAATAAAATACAGCTGTACATGAATATGGGTATTGTGTGTATGTAGGGATGTATATTAATATATATATTGCAGAGAGATGAGCATATGTAGACACAATTACTGATCTGATCCTTTAGTAGGGATCCTGAGGTGTTTTAGTTACTGTGTTTGTCCATGATGGAATAAAACTTGTGTTTATTAATAATATATTGTCTTATGGCAGACAAAGGTTTACAGCCTGTCTAATGTGCCTGTGTTTGTGGGCAGAAGTTGAGAGGAGTAACCCATTAAAGTATTAACCAGTAATTAACAGGTGTCCAGGTGTGCAAGAGTACACCTTGAGGAAATTAAACTAATCTCATGTGTAGTAACTAGCAGTTCCCTCACACTGAGTGTGGTGGGAGGGTTGGAAGGAGGAACCTGCAGCTCCCTCCAGGCTTCAGTTAGTCTGGATTTGCAGCAGGAGTTAAAGTCAGAGGTGAGAGTTGGTGCTCTGGCAATGGTGAGTCACCTCCTCAGCCCCAGGCAGAAAACTCCCTCTCAAGTCCTCCCCACTGCACAGCGACTTGTGTGCTCTCTGTCCCTCCTGCTAAAATGAGCTTTCATCTCCTTTTCTGCAGTTACACACTTGACACACCAAAAATCAGTCTAATGGCCAGATCGGTGTTAATGCCTCATGTTAAAGGTTGTAAAAGCATTATGGTCTCTCTTCCTTGGACAATTTATGTAGCAAAGTGCTCATGCTCCCCTGCACAGAGCACTGGAAGCACTGATGGTTAGTGCTTTGGGCTCTTTTTGCTTTATATCTCAGGTTCATTAAATAAAAATAAGCATGTTTCTTAATTACAGAACAAATGAATTTTTAAAAAAATACTCGGGTCCCTGCTGGGTACTGAAAAGCAAAGGCTCAAATGAGTTTGTGTAATTCAGTATGTAATTGTTTGCAAAGGGCAATTTATGCACTAATATATTTACCAGTGGCTTTTGCACCTGTTTTCCACATTTCCTTCTGTCCTCCCAGAAAAGAGAAGGAGGAGCCTTAAAGCTCCAACCACTTTGGACATGTGAGACAACCTCATCCATGCAATCAATTAATTGAGAGGCAGTCAGCCCCCACCCCGCTGCATTTCACCCAGAGCCTTTGGAGTGCATGAAAAGGCTGGTGAGGCCCCACCAATGCCAGCAATGTGTCTGATTTGGGCAGTGGTGGCAGGAAATGCAGCAGCTGAAGCCCTTTCTCCCCCTCCCAGGGTTGTGTTTCAAGGTGTTGTAACAATGGGATATCATTTCTTCTGTCAATAATTCCATGCTGGGACCACAACTCCAAGTGCCCAATGGAAAAAGCCTGGGAATTATCAGCGCAGGCAGGATCTGCCTCATGGGCAGTGCCAGGATATGCCAACAGGCAGACCCAGCCCTCCTTGGCTATGGAAGAGATCCCTGGCTGGATGGAGAACTGCCCCCTGCACAGTGACAGGATTAGTTATCCCCTTGCAGGGTAATTGGATTCATTTCCCCAATTTCATTGGAAAGCTTTTATCAAATAGTGTATTTTAAAAGAGAGAGAGAAAAGAGGTCCTGTTTTTCAACTGTGGGTTCATGTTTTTCTTGACTTTTTTCCTCCCATTTCTCCCTTTATTTTGCACTCCCACTGTCTCTTTTCCCACCATTAAATGTAGTGCTCGGGGTCTGAACTTCAGTCTGTAATCCCACGAACTCAAAGGATGGTTTCACATCACATTTGGAAGAGTAAAAGCAATTGCAGTATGAGAGTAAACCACAGTGAGAGTGACCCAACAGCAACAAGTAAACAGAAGAAATAATGACAGGGGATCTGGTTTTACAGTCTGAGAAGTTTGAGGGGTGTTATGGAAATAGTCACAATAGTTCACTTGGCTCTCATGTATTGACCCCAACTTCTAGAAAATGTAGCTCTTTGGTTTCTTCATTCCCTTTACATCTGTTAAATACAGAAAATGTCACCTTTGCACCCACACTGACACTCTTTCTGTGTGGCAGTTTGCCTTGGCTATCCACTGAAAATAGATGGGAAATTACATTTATTTTTAGGAATGGAGCCCTCCTGGTGAGCACCACTAACACGCTCAAAAGCAGGGAAGAGATTTTTTTTTAATGGCCCATTTATACACAAAGGATATTCTAGTAAGGCTGAAAAGCTTATTATTGGGTTTCTTGAAGAGGGGAAAAGGTTGCTGACAGCTGGTATGTGTGATGGCTGAGGTGGAATCACACTGAGGAGATGTGAAGGTTGAAGGTTGAAGGGGAACTGTCACAGTGGTGCTCAGTTCTTGCTTCCCATCCATCTTCTGCTGGTGGGAAACTCCCAGTGGAGATGTCATTTAAATATGGATCTATGCAGATATCAGCAGATCCACGTTCAAAGTTTAAATGTGTGGGATATCCTTTGCAGGGGAACTGTATGACCTCAGTGTCATGTTTTCAGTTTGGGACAAGTCAACACTGAGAAGGCAAAATGAATCTCCATTCCAATGTACAAGTCAAAAATAATTTAGTTAAAGCATTTTAACTGATTTTTCCACAAACCTTACTAATAGACTTACAAACCACTTGCAGCACCATGGACAGTGCCATGTGCTAAGAAATCATGGTGGTGGAAACAGTGCATATTTTCTTGGATAGTTCTGTCCCAGCTCCAAATCCGTTCTTTATCACCGTGGTTATACTGATGTTCTGTTCTAAAACTTATGTTCTTAAGAGTAGGTCTGTATTTGATAATTGTTTTGAGAAATAGGAATGATATAAAAATGTAATTATCTCTAAAATAACAATATTTGCCATGCAAACTTTATGGCAGCACATACAGCACCTCAGGGAAAGGAGGTGTCACTCCTGGGTGGCATGTAGGAATTTCCTCATGGAATATCTGAGAGGAAAGCAGAATATCATGTTTACTATAGGAGTAAAGAGCACAGTCTATTTTAAATATCATTTCACTTTAATCATCAAAAGCATTGTCAGGAGCCTTGGCAGGGAAATTTATTTTTAACAAGGTTTTGGAATCGAGAGACACACCTCAAGACAAAGTGACTTTAATTAATGAAATAATTTATGATGCACTGCAGGGCTTGTCCATGGGGTCATATGATTACCCATTCAACTAATATATATTAGGAATTTTCTTCCAGTCTCCTTGAGGGGGTAATTTTATTAAGCACACAGGGAAACAGCATTTCTTGGCCTCGTTGCTTTAGGCTTTAAGAGGGCAGAGTATATTTGATCTCACACAGGGAGATAAGAGATGCTTTTCCCAGACTGGTGGGGGGAAAACCCCAAATCAAAATGAACCAAACAAAAAAGTAGCAACCAAACACCCCCAACTCTGCACATTCAGTTGGTCAAACCTCTTTTCCTCTTCTCAGCTGAAGATGTGTTATTTATTTCTCCAAGGCTCAGTCTCTCATCTACAGTGACAACCAGCTCCTTTGGGCTTTGAAAATATTGCCAGAGTCTCAGTTTGTTTTTACAATCTGAGTTTCATGATGTTTGATTAAAAAAAAAAGCTCTTGAACAGTCATTCTCTTTTCCCATTGGCAGTTATAAATACAGTATCCTGCTTTAAAGCAGGTTTAAATTTTTAAAGGAGTGTTATTTAAGTTTCTTATCTGTCATTTCTCGCCATCAACCCTGTGTTCCCGAGTACCTGAGAAGTTTGAAAGGCACCTGAAGTTAAAGGGAGTGTTAATGAAAGATCTCTTTGTGTTTTCCTGTTGAATGACTATTCTTTGTGTCAGCTGAGATTGGCATGTTGTGAAATCACTGGATGCAGGAATGTCAACAGAATTCCTGCAGGATTGTGACTGCTAAAAGCCTGTGTACCACAAATCAGAATCTTCACAGAGGAACTTTGCAGCAATCCCTTTTCAGCACAGAAAAAAATCATTCCTGTTCCATCACCACCTCTTTGGTTTGGAATGTGGAGATAATGTGGGCCTGGGTTTGTTGATAAAACACACACAAATTTCACCAGGGCAGCAGCTGCTTCTGTACAGGAGTTTGCTTTCCAAATAATTCATTACCTTCTTTTTCTTTTCTGTTTTATTGCATGAACCATTAATTAATTAATGTCATTGATCCAGAGGGCTGAACACTTTAACACCTGCAGCACCTTTGCTGGGAAGCTTCCCAGCTAAATCCTTCTACCCAAAGCTCTCAGTGAATTCTCTGATTCAGCACCGAGGTAGCATTTTTTACTCTTTAAAAGTTCTCCTCTGGGGCAGAGCACCAATTATAAAAATGCAATCACAGCAGTTGCAGGATATTAAAATAAATCTTACACAGTGGCATATAATAGCAAATCAAACTATTAAACAATATAGAGTTTCTTCCTATGTGCAGGAGCGGGTTCTCAGTCCCTCAGGCTGTACAAGGGCTGCAGTCAGAGGAGTTGCAAACCTGTGCAGGATTGGGCTGGTATGGGGTGAGCCCTTGGATTCCCGGAGTCATGGAATGGTTTGGGTTGGAAGGGACCCTGAAGATATCCCATCCCACCCCCTGCCATGGGCAGGGACACCTCCCACCAGCCCAGGGTGCTCCAAGCCCTGTCCAACCTGGCCTTGG
>JAOXXN010000162.1:3879175-3922104 GCA_026770055.1 Myrmophylax atrothorax | reverse complement strand
AATTTCTACTAATTAAAGAGTGGCCAGACACTAAATAAGTAGCTGTATGAACGAAAAAATAGAAGTAACACTAAAATAATGTAATTAAGTTAATGGGAGGACAGAGATGCTAAAATGCCTGTGGTGTGACTATCAGTGAATGGATTTTGCACTGCCCACCATCACTGCTGTTCAGTGGCAGTAAAACAAAGGCAGGTTTAGCAAGCCAAGGTTGGGGTGGGTTTAACCAATGTCTGTTCTGTTGTTCTGGTTATGCCAACTTTGTGTGCAGATGGGGCGAGTGACCCCCAAATCTGGTTGGCCAAAACTCAGCATAGGAGCTCAGTTTCCAGCTGTGGAAAACAAAATCCATGGAGACACATCAGCATTTTCTAACAGACAGTGTAATGGCTCATGAAATTGCATATATTACTGTTTGGATGCACTTGCAAGCATTGTTTTGCAAACTTCTTGCTTTTTAATTTAACCAGTTTTGCCTTCTTGGTTTTAAGCCGAACTCCATCACAGTTTCTGTTAGCAAAAAACTTACAGCCCTCAAAATAATTATAAGACAAAAAGACTGACGTGCCCCTTGGGCTTGCTGTAATCTTGCTTATTTGGCAGTTTCACTGGGGAGGTTACACTGGCAGCAGTTGGTGGATGCTGCAGGCTCAAGGAAAAAGAACTGGAGAATTAAAAATTTGATCATCCTTTTTTTTAGCCAGGGAACAAAAGTTAATAGTGTAACTTTTCCAATTTCATATGGGGAAGGTTTGCCTTTGCTAGTTAAGATAATATAGTTTATCCATGCTTTGGGCTCTTATTTTCTCATTGCTACAGCTGTATCCAAGAAAGTCAAAATTATCAGCTCCAGGCTTCATTGCTATTGAATAAAGTTTTAGTCATTTTTCTTTTCTTTCTTTTCTTTCTTTTTTTTTAATTTTTTCTTCCAACTGAAGGATATTTTTTGGGGGGGGGGAGGAGGGGCAGAAACAAGCCTTTTGCTTTTCTCCTCTTCCTGATTTTCAGATTTATCAGTCAGTTCTTTGACAGGCAGGTCCTCAAACTGCAAAGTGCAAGAGAAGGGCATCAAGATTCCAGAAGTTTTCCTCGCTCTGTGGGTTAAACCAGCAGCTCCAGCGTTATTATCAGCCCCTTCACACCAGCATGAGCAGCTGGGTCTGTGCTGAGCTGGAGCAGCCCCAGAGCTGCTGCGGTGCCACCCCCAGCCAGGCACTGCAGTTTGCAAACCTTCCTCCAAGAGCCTTCCCTCAGAGTGCTCTGAATGTAGGTGGCTCTTTTCTAAATGAAACTGAATCAGATTTTCTGGTAGAGTTGAGGCTTGTTTCCTCCGAGCTCACCCAGGGAGGGATGTTCTCCCACCCAGGCTGGAGCAGGGAGTGTTCATTCCCACCATGGCTCTATAGCAAATATATTTTGCCATGAAAAGTGGTGTGCTGTTGACTCAGGGCTGGCACATCCTTGTATTACATTGGTGTGTCCTGAGGGTTTTAAACACTCTGGGCTCCAGCAGACGAAAAATATCTCCCTTAACTTGGGGATTTGAGCCTTTTCCTAAGCATGTCTGTGAGCATGGGCTGTGGGGATGCTGCTTAAACACCTCAAAATTTTCTTGGACTGCAGAAGCCAAAAAAGTGAAAGCATAAAATAACATTAATTAAGAGAAACCTAATGAAGTAAAGATTTCTTGGTTATTGTAGCTTTTCTCTTGCAAATCTGTTCTATTTCAGCTGTGGGCTAGTCCCTTGTAGGTCCAGGCATTACAGCCTGTTGAATGCTAAGTGGGTGGTGTGGACCAATATTAATGAGGGTCTGAGCAGCAAACTCCTCATTGCTGCAGCCAAAGGGAGAAAAGGAGAAAAGGAGGGTGTTTCATGGCTTGCTGCTCTGCCTGGGGACACCACATTTCCGTGTGGCCTAAAACTGCTGATCAGAGCTAATCTCCCTGATCATTATAGCTGGGAGAAAGGTTTAATATTCAGGATGTTCTGAAGGTTTGGGGGTTTTCTTTCTAAACAAAACTAGGCTGCAGGAAAGTGGGCCATTGGCAAGGCAGGACTGTGTGCTGCTGCCAGGAATTTTAATGCTCTGGTGCTGAGCAGGACTCGTGCTCCACTCCAACTTTTTGCAGTTTTCTTCTCAGATACTTGCTGAGTTTATTTTGTTTCCTTCAGGCTGCACTAAAGCACACTTTTTGCCCAGACTGCTCTGATGGGTCTTGGCAGCAGGCCTGGCTCTTGTGACTGCCATGGGATGTCCTCAAACCCCCCTCTCCTTGACCATTTTCCTGGAGGGATGAGTCCCTTTGCAGCTGGGAATATCACCTTCCTTTCTATTAGTGCATGGAAACCAGAGCTTTTTGGAGGGAAGAATCCTCCTACCTCCTCACCTTTACTTTGAAGGTTTGTAATTTAATTGCCAGCTTTTCTCTTTCATTCTTTATGATCCTGGGCCAAAGACAACTGTGAGCTGAAGGGAAAGTGCCAGCTGAGAGTTGGGCCTGTTTTCCAGCTCTCCATCCTGCAACCTCACAATTCTTATTTATGGCAAAGTTCAGAGAAAACCAGAACCAGTCACTTCACTCCTAAATGACTTCCTGTGAGCAGCAGGATTTGCTCTGGATCCACTGAGGTTTCATCCACAGCTGCATTTACTGATCCCCTGCAGACTTGGTCCAGCTTCTACCAATATCTGGCATTTGCTTTTAGCCTGTAGCTAAAAATTAACACTTTCCTCTTGGCTTTATAGTACAAAAAGGGAGATACTTTTGAGAAATGGAAGTTGTGGAGAAAACCTAGAGCTGCAAATACTGAAAAGAGCTGCTTAAGGACAGTAGACTGAGAAGCATCTTGGCCTCTTCTGCATCAATTGTGCTGGATATTTTCTCATGTGTTAAACTGCAAGCCCCAGAAGATGCATTTTTTAGCTTTATTTTTGTTTAATTTACTTTTTCAAGGGTACAACCTTGTTTTAGGTTTCCTTTTTTATTAATTATGTGTAAGAATATTTTTTCAGGGAGCATCTTGGCTATATGAAGTGGCTTTGATAGTCTCAGCTTTGATGTGATTTGTCACCTTGTTGGTAATATCTGTGACAAGGTAAGAACTTTATTGCCCATAAGCTGCCAAGCAATACATATTTCTATGTGTTAGTTGATGGCACTTTTTGAAATACTTTCTTGCTCATGTAAACACATGTGCAGTGTCTGCAAATCACCATTGGGAACAGTCCCATGAAAGATGAGATACTGGGTCCCAATTTTTCCTGAAGTTTACTGAGCACTTAGGGCTTTATATGTTTATTTTTAAGCACACTTGAGCTTTTTAGGCCAGTCTGACATCCAGAAGTTGTTACTCCTATTTTGACTTTTCCAGTTAATTTTCAAGAACATAAATTCTTGCTTGCTAATTAATTTTTTTGCATGGTTGGAAATGGCTGCCACAGTTGGCAACTGCAAGTTGCTATGGAGATCTTTTCTGTGGGTTTTAAAAGGCGAATGAGTGTGTTTAGATCTACTCATCACGTCCCTGAGGTGTGTATATATATTCATACCTTAATTCATAAATCCCCACTGCGTGGTTGAGATTTAGTATTTATTATAGTTAAATAAAAGGGCTTATGTTTCTCATTTTGAATGTTCCTTTCAGAGTTGGACAAATAACTCTGCATTATCTGCAGCAGGTTTTAAAGTTATTATGAAAATTATTAGGAAAGTAACCTCTTTATAAGTCAAATAATTCATTTATTATTTGGAATGTTAACAGAGATGGTTGGCAAAAAGTCCACCAGCCGTGGGTGGGGCTAAGAGAAAGCAGGAAGGAAATTTGGCCAGGCTGGAGTTTGGAGTATAATTTCTGGTAATGAGAAAGTATTGACTACTTTGTACAGAGATGAGTGAAAATCTACAGATTTGAGAACAAGCACTTGCTGATGTTGACTGAAAAATCACTTAGGGAGGAGTTTGCCAGTGAGGTCAGGCTGTGAGGGGCTGTTTGGAGTGTGGAGGATGAGGAGGCCCAGAATAATGAAGGCAGACAGAGCTGTGGAGCTTGTCCAATGCTGCCATCTCTCAAAGCCTGGCCAGCTGGAGGGTTAGGGCATTGCAGAAACTCTCATGGAAAGCTCTTTGGGGCCACAGAAACAATTTAAACCAGATTCCCTGTATAGTTTCCCAAAGGCAAACTTGGTTTTAGACAGAATAGATCTTATTTGGATGGAATAAAGGCCACGCAAATCCAGGATTTCTTCTGTTATTGTTCAAATTCTGAGCAAATGTTGGGTTTGTCCATTTTCATGGGCTCCTTTCCTCATAAACCTGAATGTCAACACTTTGCTCCAGTTAATGGAGTTGGGAGGCAGATGCTTTTTCTTGATGAATTCTGTCCTTCTGCCCCAGGTCAGCAAAGAGCCTCTGCAGTGGCAAACTCCTGGAGCAGTTTCCTTTCAGGAGATTAAATGAGTTCCTACTTTGCAGTGAGATGGAGAAGCCAGAAACTCCTCCCTTATGTTCCCAGACAGCTGCTGTTCATTTGTTATTTATTACCTCCCATTCCATCCTGGAAATCCAGTGCCCTGAAACAGAAATACTGCCAACATTTATAATATAATGGGGAGCTGCAAGTTAATCCATATTTTTCTTAAAAGTTTAGTTCTATAAGCAAGAAAATACATCAGAATAGAAACTCACCACTTTTCAAAGTCACAGGGAAAAGTTTAAAAATACCCCCCTAATTAGCCCAAGAGACTGATGAATTAAATTGATTTTAATACTCCTGTTTATTAATACATTTCAATCTCCTGGTTTTGGGGTCAGACTCTGGATACACAAAGCTGAGTGTTACTGAGACAGGTAGCTTCACATGTTCAGTAAAGCACAAAACTAATGGCATGTAAGGCTCAGTCAGGAGATGTTTTGGGATATTCCTCATGTTCCCCAGGGAAATTCAAACAAGGAAAAGCCTTTGAGATGCTGCAGCTTCCCTTAGTGCCCGATTCCCCCACCATGCCCAGCTGCCAGGGTGGCACTGGGTTTGAAACAAGGGTTCACAGGGCACAGAAAAGCTGCCCCAGGGCCATGCTGGGAATGGAAAATGCCAGTGAGATGATGGAATTTAATGGCACTGACACTGAAACCTCATTCTCTTCTTTGACACTCCTGCACAACATACACTGATTTTTAATTTTTTTTTTAACTTGTGCATTTCAAAGCTGAAAGAAGTCAATGTGTCATATTGGCTTCAAATACAGTTTTCTGTTCTGGGTAACTTTATGAACCCAGCAGTCAAAAGGAATCTTTAACACTGCAGCCTTCAGGAGAACACTTCCATGTTAAACTCCTGCCTTGCCTTTCCTCCCTGTGCCTGAAGAGCACAGCTCAGTACAGAGGGGAAAGGAAAGCCAAGCATTGTTTCTCTGCTATCACTCGTGTCACGCCGTGAACTAAACCCGAAACCTTGGAGATTTATCAGCCCAAACACATCAGGAGAGCTCCAGTGAAGAGCAGTCTCAAGCCTTTTAACAGTGACAAGAAAGGTGTACAGAAAAGGGATAATTAAGGGAGGTTTAAGCAGCTCTAGGAGAATGTTCTGAGCTGTAAAAAGTTCATGTTATATTTTATTATATTACTACAAGTCACCCCTCCAAGAATCTCCCTCATGTTGCTGCAATATTAGAAGGAATGAAATGCAGAGTGCTCAGAATTCCTCAGTCCCCCAATGTTCAAGGCTACATTAATATTTACATTATGCAAATTATTTGTTAAATGCTGATAATGTTGAACCCAGTGTTCTCTTTACAACATTTCTGATACGGAGCAAGCAGAATTTTACAAAAATATATAGGGAATACATAATTAGTGGAGAAAGATGTCATCCTCTCAGTGTGATATTGTGTGTGTTGCTGTCACTGGACACTGTGGTTGGTCCCAACACCTTAACTGGGAGCACAACAGGAGGGGCTCAGATTTGCAGCTTCAACATGTTGAGACTTTGCACAATTTTTTATCAAATTTCAGGACTGATTTTTGCTTAAAACAAAAGAAAAGGGGAACCAAATAATCCCCTTCCTTTTTTTGAATGACAGGTTTGTGAAGTTATAAAATATTTTTTGAATATAAAAGGGAAAATCATCAGTGTTAGTTCAAACATAAGAAGTATTTCTATGCACCCATATATTTAAGTTCTTATATTTCATTATCATTATGCATTTTATGGTTGTGAATACTCCTTTTTTTGTTTCACTGATGACAAAACATTCTGTAGTTGTACCCACTGAACAGTCCAAGCCTTACTTTAAGAAGATTAGATTTGGGTTTGACTTGATCTTATTTTGCTTACTGTAGCTTGTGTATGCTTTCAGTTTAAATTTGTTTCTAGCAAATATACTTTAAATACAAAACTGTGGTAAAAGGCACGAATGTTCATGCCATAAAAATCACCTCATTCTGCAGTGAAAAGATAAAGTTAAAATGAAGTCTTTCTTTCTATAAAAATACCTTTAAATAAGTATCCCAGTATGTCAAATGAGTACAAATTGGTGAGTTTATTCCATTTTTTTTCATATTGTTTTTGACATGACACCTACATGTTCTGTGGATAAAGGAAAATGAAATAAAATGAAGAGAAATGGTAAAGAGGAAGCAAATAAGTGGAATAAATAACACAGCACTGAGATTCAGTTTCCAGATGATCACCCAGCTCCTGTTTTTCTGGTCCTGGCGAAGTAACATTCAGTACCTCTGTCTCCAGCAGAAATATTGCAGCATTACCACCCTTTTTGGAGGACAGGTCTTGAGTTCCTTCCTGGGAGATGATGCTCTGTGTGGTTTGTGTTTTATACACCATGAAATTAGAAAGGTTCGAGTCTGTTCAGGTTTTTTGCCTTCTGTTAATTAATCTCACCAAGTCTTTCTGGATGTTTCTCATTATCCCAGCTCGAAAGAAAAGCTGGGAAATGCCACAACGGTTGTTCAGAGTTGACTCCCTTCATTCCATGTGCCTGTGGCTTTGTTTCCTTTCTCTTTATGTGGGTGCAAATCGTGTCTTGGAGAACTCATTTTATTTAGTGCCAAAGGAGGGGGATGTGAAGGAAAAGGGGTTGCAGTGAAGAAACGGGCACTGAGAGCAGAGGGGAGCAAAGCCAACAAACCCACTTTTCCTTCACTGCTAAACATTGCTTGAGTTTCCTGCTCAGCATTAACAACCAGCCCCTAAATAACCCCAGGGGCATGTTATTCTTTGCTTTGGGTGCACCACGGAGGTCTTGCTTTTTATACTCCATTTTCTGTGTTATTTCATAGAATCATAGAACCACAGAATCAGCTGGGTGGGAAGAGACCTCGGAGATCATCAATCCAACCCTTGATCCAACCTCACTTTGATTACTAGATCATGGCACTCAGTGCCACATCCAGTCTCAAATGCCACAGAGCAGTTAATGGCAGACTGAAACACAACCGGGGCACTAGCTGGGGATGACTTCTCTATCTACAATATCTTTTTATAAATTACAATTCTTTAGCAGTGTCACAATAGGAGCACTCAATCAGAACCAACTTGATAGGATAATTAATTTATATTGAGTAACATGTTTTCCCTTCTATACTTGGTTACTTGGGAGTTCTGCAGACAACAAGGCAAACTATTCTGTAAAATCAGCTGTCCCCATTTCTGCCACTAAGAAAGCTCAAATAACTTTTATGTGACACCTATTAATTAATTCATTGTCACCCAGAACTGTAACCCAGTAGAATATTGAAGGCAATGCAGTACAACAGCTTCTTAACCCCCACTGTCTTTTGTGGGTCTGTGAGTCCCCAAACAGTTCCCATTTTGTGTAACACTAAAGAGACAAGGAGAGAGCTAAAAAGACAAGGATTTTGTATCATTCTAGAGAAAGAGGCAATGGTCTAAAGCTGGGGGATTGGAGATGGTTGAAGGAGGAGCCAGACTGTTTATTTGTTGGATACTGGATGTTTGGGAATGGCTCAGACATGCAGTAGAAGTCCAAAAGATATAGAGTGGCATGTGCTGTATATGTACTGTCTTAGAATAAATAGCATTTTGTTCAGGATGTGGTGCTTCTCAGGCTTGAATTCAGAAGTTCTTTGGTAATTTTCCACTATCATTGCCAGGGTGAAAAAATTTTAATTGGTAATCTGAGGGGAGATTGGCACTTTCTGTGGTTATTTTCTTCTTATAAAATTATATTGCTAATCCTGTCCTTTATATATATAAGATTCTTAAAGTTCTTTAACTTAACAGTTGTCACTTAATCAGCTCTGCAGTCCTTCTAAATCTGCTTTCCAAAAGCTCCTTAGATGCAACAAAGTCTAGGTCTGGAATAAAGGAAGGTAACTAAAAAAAAAATAACAAAACCCCCCAAATACAGAGAAGTTATAGGAGATGGAAGAAATGCCTGACCTTGTGGACAGGAGACATGAGAGAGCCCTGGCAAAGCCTTGTCCTGTCTCTCTGAGCTACAGCAGAGTCCTCTGGTGACACTTGGCCAGGGAAATTCCTTTTCAGGAAGGTAAGATGGAAGTGTTCTCCAGAAGGATGTTCTCATTTGGCTTCTCCAAACACAAGGACTGTCAGGTCCAAGGCACTTTATAAGGTACAGATTTTTTTTCTTAAAACTTTCCAGATCTACCCATTTTGGAGTCTTGACAGTCTTTAGTGCTATTCCAGCACTGAATAATGGAAAATACTGCAAGGAAACTTGAGGAACATTTCTTCCTTGAAGAGCCCTCACTGTGAGCTTTTCTCTGTGTGGTTGCAACTACACTCCCAAAATGGAATTTTAAGCATAGTTTTGCAATGCTTGTAGGATTGGAAAAGAATTCTGGGTTTTCTTCTCAGTGCATTTATTACTGTGCCAGGAAAAGATTGTAGGTGAAAATCACAGAGTGACTGGCACAGATTTCATGAGGTTTTCCCCTTCACTGCTCAAGGGAAAGGGCACTGGTGGGAATCCTCCTTGGGGTGTTTTGTGGTGGCCCAGGTGTTGGCAGGACTGTTGGTTTGTCCTGCCCAGGAAGCAGCAGGGTCACCTTCCCAGCCCTGGGACACACTTGGTTGGGACAACGGTACTGCTGGAAAAGTGGATCTTTTTGGAGTTGTCTTTGATGAAATGGCTCAACTTTGAGTCAGAGAATTTAACAGCAGACAATAACAAATCTTCCCATAAGTCCATTATGTGATGATATTACTATTTTGTCAATACTGTTGCAATGTTTAATTTCTGAGTCACGAGGAAGAGCCAAGGAATAAAGGCCAAGCCAAACACACACATTTCCTCCATTCACAGTCACATCAGACTTTGAGCAGTGCTGCCTCCTAAACAGACACAGCCATCAAACACATGGTCCTTCCCCTGAGAGGAAAGAAATGATGATTTATTGCTTGTGGCTTTGTTTCCCAAGAGTGGGAGTCAGGAAGCAGAGCCCAGCCCTGCCGTGCCAGGCTCTCAGGAGACATGATGAGTGACAGAGCCACCACAGACTAATGTGAATGTCAAGGGAAAGGGAAAGCACTGCCATATTTCTGCCAGATAAACCATCTCTCATGACTACTCAGCTTCCTCTTAGAAGTAATTGCAGATATGTTTACATTTTGCATAAAAACAAATGGCCAATCTAATCTTGAATTCCACAGAACTGGGAGGAATCTGGTTCCCAGGCTGTGTCCCCTGTTAATCTTCCCTCCAGACAGGCAGCTTGGCAAAACCAGCCAGCAAATGAGTCTCTGTGGTTGGTTCAACCTAAAGCTGAAAGGCTTAATAGGATGAATATTTGAATTTAATTATATGTTATACCGTGGAGATAATATTGCAGGCAGCTACTAAAAAGGGAAACCTGCTCCTGCATTTGGCTTCTAAACTCTGTCTGTTCTGATGCTGGAACATCAGCAGAAGCCAATGTATTTTCTCAGCTGCCTCCCTAAACATTAAAGGGACATCAAATGCCCAACGATGTGGAACTGCTTTGCCTTGAGACCTCTGTTAGCAAGACTTTCAGCCATGGCTTTGGGCAAGAGGAGTTACTGGGAGTTCTCCTTTATGGAGTGGAGTTATCAAATGACTGGTTACAACTGACTTGTTCTTATTTCTTGGTTTCAATATGTTAGTCCATGTTGGAACTAACTTTAAAACCAGAATGCCAGAGTCCAAGTTCCTTCACCGTGGCAAGGACAAAGCTCTTGGCAAAGGCTGAATTCAAATCTGAGGTTACTAAATATTATCAGGGATTGATTTGACCCTTTGAGGGAAATAAGAGAACCATGTACTGAGAAAAAAAAAATCAGGCTGCCTCTTAGGACTTCCTAAGTAAGAATTTTATATATATATATTTTTTTTTAGCTTAATCATTGACTTGAACAGAAGCTGGATTGAGCCAACAAGCCAGTTTGATGTTGGTTGTGAATAATTATGTGCTCTGAAAAGCTATATTGCAGCAGCCAGTCTGTAAAACATTGGGAGTTGTGAAGGAGTCTTTGATTTAATTGAATTTTCAGGAGTTAAGAAAGAAATTACTTTATCACTCTCTCTCTGGCCTCTTTTTACACCACCTTTACAGAAATGGTGCCTTTTACAATCACAGAGGCTCAATGCATGAACTTGAGGACTTCTACAAAGGGATTTTTTTCTCCTTGGTTTCTCATTGCTTTGATGTGCTAATTTCTGTTAAGAATAGTTTAGGAATAATTAAAACATTTTCTGAAATAGACCTCTGGAGAGGCTGGGAGACACCTCCTAATGATATCCAAGATCTACTGAAGGTGACATCATTCCACTGTATTAAATACCCTGAAAAACCATAGTGTTAAAAACTTTATATGTTTTTTAATGCCTCACTAAAGCTATAAGTGAGACATGAAAGAGGGTGAGAAAAGGGAGCCATCTCTATGTTTATGGTTATGGGATTGCCCTGTACAAGTGTAGCCTTTCCTTTATTTCTGAGTCTCATTAACCCTTTTTTCCTTGATGGCAGCTGGGGAGTTGCAGACAACTCACCTTCCATAAGCTTTTTAGCTGTGACTTTTTTGTGGCACTTTTTTCATTAATTTCTTAACTTTTTAGCCCTGCACTCCAACTGCATAAATGACAAAGGAAATCTCTTGCTAAATGTATCCAACAGATCCCCCACTTCACTTGCAAATGACCACGCTTTGTAAAAAAAAAAAATATGTTGCACAGCTTGTAGCTAATAGAAGGAGCAAAAGATAATGAGTTCTCCCTTGCAGAACAGATGTATACTGCTCTTTTTATCATAAGGAATAGATTTACAAGAGAAAAAAATTACAGGGACCCTTGAAAATTCACAGCTTTGCTGGCAGTCCTTGCTGTCTGTTAGTACAGGAAAAAGGGCACCGTGGTAGCTGGAGTTAAAAAGCAATTAAATAAAAGCAGAAAAGATGCACACCGATGTCTAACAAAGACAGTGAGTTGTTGGAGAGTAGGGGGGGAAAAGGACTAAGAGAGGAACTATTAAATGACAGAAAATATTGGCTGGTAGTTCCCTGCAAACTCATTAATTGGGGAGTAATTCAAACCACAGGCAATTGCCAGGGAACTTGCAGAAAAAATTATGATCATGACCAGCTTTTTTTTTTTTTTTTCCCCAAAGCAATATCATTCACTCCATGGCCACAGTGTCACAAGTGCCTGGAAACCACAGGATCACATTCCCTTCAGGAAAGTGTTCCAGGTCCCTCTTTGGGTGCACAGGGGCTCCACCAAGAGGCCACAGCCTCTGCTTTTCAACCTTTGCTGGACTCAAGAGGCAGCAGAAGGGGCCAGTCCCTGTTTGGGATGTCCTCTCAAATATTTTGCCTTTATTCCTGCTCCTGCAGAAATGCTCCTTGCTCAGTGCCAGCAGGAGGGGCCAACAAGGACTCACTGGGCAGCTCTGGCACAGCATCGCTCTCCCCTGCCCTCCCAGCTCTCTGCCAATCAAGATACAACCACAGCCATGAGGTGCAGCCTCTGATGTGCCATTCTGGTGCTAAATGAGCAGTTAGCTGAAGGACAGAGAAATTCAGAAGCAGGAGGGTGTAATCATTTCTTAATTACTTTGCATTTTGGCATGAAATTGTAGGTTGGACTTGGGACTACAGTAGGAAAATAAAGATAAATCATAAAATCATCCAGACTCACGAAAAGCACCTTTAATAACATGTCAGAGCTCTTTGCAGCTTTAAGGATATTGTTTCTGGGTGTTTATTTTGAAAGCTGTATTTCATCCAAAGTGCTCAAATCATTTTGGAGCATGTTTTATTTTTAATAGTACAATGATCATTTTCCATGGTCTGCTTTCCACGGCGCACGACTTGAGATGTGAAATTACTGCTGAACTATTTCAGCTTTCTCTAACAGCATTCCTCCCAAGTCCTGCATTTAACAGGCCTTAAATTAGTGTGGTCAAATAATTTAAAAAAATAATTAATGGATTTTTGCTGTCTCTGTTTAGCAAGAGAAAATCACACACCCTCTATAACCCCGAGGTTTCAGTTCTCTTTTGAGCTCAGCTGATTAAACCCCATCCCTGTGCATTCTGGTGGCCCTTTGTGTGCCCCAAGCCCAGCAGGTCTCTCAAGCAAAGTGTTCCAGACCTTCCTCTGGCACATCAAGATGACTGGTAGGATCTTGCTGAGTTCAGCTTCGATGCTTTGCCAAGAGACTTTCCTTCTTGATGCTCTCCTGTGATCTTAAATAACTTTTAGAGCATTTCTCAAGCGAGTTGAGAGCTCTGGTCCACTCAAAGAGCAGCACTTTGTGGCTGTGCATCCTTGGGCTGGTACCACCTTCTTTTGGTCCCTCTGGTTCAGCAGCTCTTGTCCAGTGCAACACAGACCCAGCACTGACACACTGAGGTCGCTACAAACAGCATTGTCTTGGCACTGATGTTTCCCTTAGTGGCACTTCAACAACAATTTTAAGACTGGATAAATGATTTAGGACTAAATGTTGTTGCTGCCTCTAGTCCTTGGGGAGGGGAAAAAAAAGTAATTCTCTGTTATTGGATTTTTTTTTAATTATTATTTTTAACAATATAATTTTAGGCTGATATTTTGACAGCTGAGTTGCAGAAAGAATGAATAAATTGCAGCCATTCACACCTGCCATGAGTAAATTTCTTTTTTAATGACATATATCCAGTTGATATGCCAGCAACATAAATGATTGCATAACATAAATTCCTCATCACATTTAGCCAGCTGACAATCACATGGGTTGCTCAGAGAGTCAGAGGGACAGATCCCTTGTGACTGGTGTGCTAATTGCTGAGGGCAAGAGCCCGTGCATGGTGGTGATGGCAAAGGGGAAATGCTGTTGACCAGTTGGTGTTTTAAAGGACACAGAGAGTCTGTCCCAGCAGAATGAAGAGCTTCCAAAAGGCCATGGGAACTGTTCTGAACAGTGGGAACAGACTGCCCTGGGCAGCAGTGGAGTCTCCACCCCTGGAATTATTCCCACAACGTGTGGATGTGGCACCTGAGGACATGGATTAGTGGTGGTCATGGCAGTGCTGCTGGGCTGGTGGTTGGACTTGATGAGCTGAAGGGTCTTTCCTGACCATAACAATTCTCTGATTTGAGCTACTCAACTATTCACTTCTTGACAAACAGCCTGGAACTCTGGGATAGGTTTGCAGGCCTTGAGAGGAAAACACAGACGGAACAGACGAGGGAGAAAAAGCCTTTTCTCCCCAGGATAAATGAAACACCATTTCCTGGTTCTGTGACCATCTACAACAACCAATAAAGCAGAAGAATGCAGAAAGTTTCATTCCCAAATGTAGGTGGTGTCGAGCAGTGCAAGTTTTACAATCAAGTCAAAACTCAGCAATACCTCAAATTAACTTGCAGGTGTATGAAATGCTGAAAAAGCTGCCAGAAAATGTTTACTCCTATAACAAACCCCAAGCTGTATGTTCAAATGTTATTATTGACAGTGTGTGAACTGCTAAGAACAAAACATGAAACCTACACTTGCCCATTACCAACCTTTCAGCACGAGTTTCCAGCTGGAATCTCCTGCCAGCAAAGAGATTTTGCACACCCCTCACTAGGTAAGCTCCCAGTGCATTTGTGGGAAGTTGGAGCAGTTAGGAAGTTTTAATAGGTGCATTTTTTCTTACACAGTTATAACTTGTTTGCTGAAGATTTTATGATGAGAAAATTATTTTTCTCATTACTTCATATTTTAAAAAGCTTTTCCCAGCATCTCTATAGTTCTTTGGTGAATATGCAAGGCAGGGAGATACTCCCCTCAATTCTAAATAATTGGGATTTTATATTGTAATTCCATTTGTTTCTGCAAATATTTTAAAATTATGATTCACTGGGGATGAATTTCTGCTAACCTGTTTTTTAGTATCTCATTTTATACTACACCTTTTTAATATATTTTTAATGTGCTATTAGTCATTCCAATAACTCTCTCAGTTTTCCCCATTGGCTTCCCCAATTGCTTTAATACAAAACTATTTTCCTTTCTGTGGCTTCTTTTTTGGAGTGTATAATCTTGAGGGATTTGTGCCCTGGAGGAGAACACCAGAAAAAATAATGCAACCAGGGAGGTTTAAAGGTAACAGATCAACCAGAGTGCCAGTTTTGCAGCAGTGGAGCCAAATTAAAACTGAAAAAGGGATGGATTTCCATCAGTGCTGTGCTCCCTTTGCTGCTCTGTGAGCAGGTGAGAGACACAAAGCACAGGAGATGAACAGCCACAAAACAAGAGTTTGGGAAGAACTTCATTAGGGGTTTTATTAAGCTTCTTTACTATGGTGATTGGCCATGCCCTTTCTGGTCAGAGAGAGGTGTTTATAGAAAAAAAAATGCTAAAATCAGTTATGAAAGAGGAGCTGAAATCCTTGAAATATTTGAATTTTAGCTTTGATTTTGGAAGCTTTGGGGTGAGCATGACCTTCCTCTTCCACCACATTACCTGACTTTTCCAGTCAAACCAGACCTGCCAAAAAAGGGGGTTTCCCACATTTGGGTGGTTTTAATTAGAAAAAGTCACGTACCATGAGCACTATGGCAGTGATTTCATGATTGAATACTCTTTTTTCCTGTCCCTGCCCATGGCAGGGGGTTGGAACCAGAAGACCTTTAAGGTCCCATTCAACCCAAACCATTCTTAACTATTCTTTAAAACTCCCATATTTTTATTGAAATGCAAATGAGAAAATAAACTTCAAGTCCAACTATGTTTTTTTTCACTTCAAATTCATCATTACCTTGATCTCTCAAGTCTCCATCTGGTCAGGAAATCTTTTGGAAACCTTCCTGGATTCTTTCAGCTTGATGATGAGTTATGATGCCCTTAATGTGTATTTGTTCAGAGCTGGTCTTTGTCCTGCTTTAGCTGGAGAAGTGGAGATAAGAAACACTCTGTGATCCCTAAAATGCATGTGCATTAATTTCAGTTTGCTCTCGGGCTCTTTTGGTAAAGAAGGTCTTACAGTTTTCTCTCATACTTATGCATAAGTTATTTATACTTTCAGTGTGTTTATTTAACTTTTGAGTTGACTATTGAAAGTATTTAAAAAATAACTGAATTGATTCACACATTGATTCCTATCCCACCATCTCTATGGTCCTCACATGGGTTGAGAATATCTGACAAACAGGGGACCACAATTAAAAAAAAAAAAAGATTACAAAGTATTTTGGGTTGTTTTTGAGATCACACTGGATGTTTAGCAAAGATCTCTCTGTTCCCATTTCAGTGCTATATTTAGTTCAAAACTCTCCTTTTATTTGTCAGATAAGAGCTGCTCTGATCACAGAACTTTACAGGATTCCACCTTTATGGAGGAAAAAAGTATTTGGCCAAATATCTTTAAATGTTGTGTTGTCTGTTCTTAAGATTAAACCCCTTATTTTCTTTAGCTTCTTCCCTTAGGCAGGAGACACATTGCTGTGATAAATATTGTTGGGCTTTTAATGCTAATCATTGTTGATTCATGGCAGAGACGAGCAAGTTGTAAAAGGATATCCATGAGGATAATAAACAAAAGGTATTAAAAAGCATCATAAACAAATAAATAGTTAAGCAGCTGCCTTTCAGTGCTGCACTAAATCTATTGCAAACTAAGAATGTGCTTGTATGTTTTGCCAAGTTCCCACTGTATCCAAGGAAAGCAGCTTAGACTAAAAGATGGATGAAGCCAGTAGGTGCATCCCTCACCTCCATCTGCCAATTTTGGAGACTTCAGGAAGTTGGGAACTTATTTGGCATTGCCCTTTTGCAGGGATGTCTTTGTGCCCCTTTTAGAGGTGCCTGACTTTGCTGAGGGGTCTGTTCCCAGAGGAGATCCCTGCCCTGCATTAACATGGAGCTGTTTCTCACATCACCTGCTGGTTTGGCTCTTGGTTTGGCTCTTGGTTTGTACAGGGCAGAAGTCACAGGGGAAACAGGGACTGCTCAAAATAAGTACCAGCTTCCCACAGGAAAAATTACCTCTTTACATGTTTTGTGTCGGGCTTTTACCTTTCTAATGGAATACTTAGAGGAGAAAAAATGCAGAGGCCATCCACGTGCTCTCAATGTCTTCCCATGCAGCCCCTCAGATGGGGGAGGGCTCCCAATTAACTCTGCTTTAATTTGTACACATGCTGCTCTGGATCTTGAGTCCTTGTTTTCACTGGTACTGTAATTCCTTGGAAAACTGTGGAGCTGGACTGGTCCAAGGCCTAGAGAATAGTAACTCCATTTTGCCTGCTGGTGTTTGTATTCAGCCTTCTCCAGAGACCCCTTTTTTTCTGGATTTAGAGGAATTTAAATGATACCATTGTAACATTTTTAATCACAGACAGTCCTCGTGATGGAACTCTTGTTATGTTTATCTCAGTCTGTTTTCAGAGAGCTGCTGCTGATTGACAATCTGCATTCTTTTTGACAGAATGATTTCACCTTATTTCAAGCACAATTTATTATATGGCAGTGAAATTACAGCTCTGAAGGGTTTTTTTGGAAGCTGACTTCTTGCTGTATGCTTTCAAGTTTGTGCAGTTTCTTTCTCCCATAAGATACTGAGGATAAAATATTGGCTTTTATATGAGAGGTGAGCTGAGATGCCCTTTGGCTGGGCTGGTAAATCCCAGAGAGAGCCCAGGACTAAGGATGTGACAATTAAACGGAGGCAAAACTTGACCATTTGTGCCCCACTGTGGTGCCTGGTGATTGTTGGCCTATGTGGGTGGTTGTACCTCCCTCCCCAGGAATTTGGGAATATGAATTCCACACTCATGACCCAAGGGATGTAACGCTGTGGTCACTGCTCTTGTGGGCCCTGCCAGCCCTCAGTGACCTCAGGGGAAACACTCCATGGATTTTGGGTGGGGGAAGGACCTGGGCTCCCTACTGGGCAGAGCTGAGGTCTTTGCCAAGCAGTGCCTGGGGGTGTGTGCAGGTGCTGCTGTTTGTGCCAGTGTTTGTGCCCTGCACAGGGATTGTTGGCAGAGGGAGGCACATTTTCTACTCTATTTTAGTGCCCTGCTCCACCAGAAGCTGTGAATGTCTACCCATGAAAATGTGCTTGGCCCTAAGAGAGAAACCAATGTCTGACACTTAGATGTGAATTAGAAATGCACTTCTGGGGGTTCAGAGGGAAGCCACGAGTGAGATTGTCTCACCTGGGAGCAGCTCTTGTTTGTAAGGGGATCTATGCAGTGCCTCCAAAACCAATACCTTCCTATTGCTCTCTGTTTCCTTGCTCACTTTGCTTTTTCTTCCTTGCTTTATTGATCTGATGTGCTTTTGTCTAAATTGATCCCTGAGGTTACAGATCAGCCCTTTAAAAAATCTCCTTGATACATGTGAAAACTGGGAATACCCTTTACAGCCAGAACTTGGTGCTTTTGTCTCTTCCAACGTGTGCAAATTGTAGAGGTACAATATGAACCTGATCTCGGAAATATCTCATTAAACCATGAGCATAAAGTGGTTTAGAAAAAGCAGGACAAGAGCTGCTCACCTGATGCTCAGCAGTTCAGGCAGCAAGGCAGAACAGTTGTCTTTATATCTTTATAACATTTCAGAGCTTCACGGAGTAAATATTGATTATAGAACAGCGTAATAATTAGAAAAAGATCTGATGTTTTCTCAGTACTAGAGGATTCTGAAATGCCTTTTTTTCCAAAGACAGAACTAAATCTGGCATTTCCAAAAAAAATATTTAGCAAGAAGGATAATAATAATAATAAAAAACTTTTAGTGCTGCTCAAGTTCTATTAGTACTTTCATATGGAGTTTCTCTGCTGTGTTCCCCTAATTTATGGCTATTTCATGTATGTTTTAAATGAAGCCACTGCACCTGCCACAGATCCATTGCTGTTACCAGGCTGGCTGGACAGTTGGCTTTACACTGACTGAAATATCCTTTTGTCTTCAACCAGCCTTTTGATAAACTTACGGATTCATTCACAAAGCAGGATTTGTGTGATTAATCAGCTCATCTCCTTAATGAACAATTATTGCATTTAACTTCTTGGTGCCACAGAGGCTGCCTGGGCTGGAGTGGTTTGTGCCCCAGATTTCCATCCTGCTGGCAAAGTGTTTTGCCACTGAGCTGTGTTTTTGCCACAGGCAATTTCTTCCTTCAAAACTGCACATAAATAAAATATTTGTTCACGCTTCTCTCTGAGTGGAGCACAGAGGAAAATCTTTCCTCGCTTATGCAGAAAGTGAGATCTGTTGCAAAGAGTAAATCCTCATTTTCATATTTAATGAAGCCATAATCAATGGTAATGGCTGAAGATTGCATTACAGAAAGTCTTAATGTTCCTCTCAAGGGAAACGAATTTTACTGGAAACAAGCTGGTTAATCAGCCTCAGAAAAACTATGTGTGTTCTATTATACAGGCAGGTTTTCCAAGGATGGAAACACAACAAACATGTGGTCAAATTTCACCTTCAAGAATTCCTCACATGTGGCATTATGTAGGTTTGCTCCCTCCAACACCCACTACCAGTCCTCCTGTTTAAGTTTACAAACAAAACAGGCTGGCATTTCTAAAATATTTATTTCTGCCCTATACTCTGTGTGCTTTTCATGCAGATGCAGTTAAATTTGCCCATGAAATGTGCTGCTCCAACAGCCAAGGAGGGAGAGCACAGAGAGCACAGAGAGCACAGAGCCAACTCTGCTCAACATGTGATGTATTTATGTCCAAATCTGACTTCAGTGGTGATCTCAGCAGAAAATCCAGAGAGTTCTATGCAGTGTCATCTCATGTGCCTCCCCAGAGCTTGACTGGGGAGGAGAAATGAAGGCCAACAATTTGTGCCATCCTCCTGGCTGGCAGAGCATCACCTGCTCCCCTCACAGCCCTGCATGGCTGGAGGATTCCTGAGAGAGAACTGCCTGGAGCCCCAGCCAGGGAGGAAGATCCTGCCCTCAAACACTCTCCTCTCTGCATTTGGGCTGCCAGTCCCATCTTCTTGTTTATTTTTCCAACTACCTTTGGGGCACCTTTTGAAAGGTGCCCTTGCAGAACGAGATCGGTGCCCAAAAGTTCTCCTGTTTTCTTCAAGTTATGCTTTTTTAGTCATTTAAAAACAATAGTGGTTTTCTGCAGAGTAAATTGGTTTGTTTGCTTTGGAATTGAGAATTTTAGTTCCTACATATATTGTAGAGGCTTCTGAAGGTAGAAAGGTTACCTGGGCTTGGGTTTAGAGTGGAGAGCAAAACCTGCTCTCTGGAACAGCTCCCACTGTTATTACAACACCTCTCACTGTTGCTGGCAGGGCAGGGAATGTTTCAGTGTGGAACCAGGGAACACAGAGGGTGTGGAGGGGCACAGGAGGGACCAGTGGCACACCTGGATGGATGGAGGTTGCTTTGGATCAGCTTTGCTTGTTCCTTTGACTGGCAAAATTATAAGACACATTCCAGCTTCTTCTTCTTTCTCATTCCTAGAAGACCTTGAGTATTACTTGGATGTAGCAGAGAATCAAATCCATTTCTTCTGCTTTTGGAAGAAACACTGAACCAGCCTTTGCAGTTGATATGTTCAGAATAGCCTCATTTCTTATACATGTTTCTCGGAGCACTTTGCATTATGTATACATAAGGAGAATAGATTGTGTTACAGTTTTGCAATTAAAATGCAGCTGAAAATCATTGATCTGAAAAAAATCAGTACAGAGGAAAAGAAACATTGCTTATGGTTTCGAGCAGAAGTTGAGAATAAAACATAATGTAGGTTGCTGTGGGACTGCCATGTTTCTAGCAAGTCTCAGAGTATTTATAAATGCATTTATAAATACATTAATGGTCACTGCTGCATGCTGTAGAGAGGGGGAAGGAAAGGAAAATCTGGACTTAAGGTCAGCAATAAAAGTTTATTGGAATTGCCTTTGAAAGGAAATGTTAATGCTCCCACATATGTAACCTGAGGAGAACAAGAAAGGAACAGAATAATGATATAGAGTTGATGATCTAATTGGTTTTCTGATGTTCTCATTTCTATGATTCATTTTAAGAAGCCTTTTCAAGCTTGTGCAGTTGTGAAATAAATGGAACAAATTGGAAATGTGGAAACTAAATAAATAATGATCTGCCCATCATGTTCCTATCACTGCTGTCAGCAGTAGTAACATTTATTTAACAATTCTGCATTAGCAGGAATGTATGTGTAATGAAATCTCTCAGTGAACTTGATCTTCTGTCAGCACATCTGCTAAATCAAAATCCATTCAGAGAAAGTCTTACCCATTGCAGAAGTGGCACTACCTGGCAATATTCATGTGGACAGTGGTTTGGAACCAGTTTCCTTGCTAATGTGGATTGAAATTTAGGACCTTAAAATTCTGTGGTCATTTAATGCTTGAAGAAGGTTGAAACCTGCCAAAGTAACATCCCTCCAGTGCAATCAAGGGCAGCAAAGCTGATGATACTTTCATTTTATGTTGGTCTTGTGCTGATTCATTTGAGGTCTGTATTTCCTTCCCAAACCTCTGGCCCAGCCTCTCTGCTTAGGTTGTAAATAGCAAAAGAAACATTTTTCTTTTTTAAGTAACTCTTTAGCAGCAAAATAAGAGGCCAAAAAGGATTTTGAGTCCATCAAAGCTCAGTGGTCCATGAAGCAGTGACCCTGCACACCCCTTGGGCTGATCACCACCCCCAGCTTTGCAGGTGCTTCTCTCCTATGTGAGGAAACAGCCTCTGAAATTTAGGCAAAGATAATTAATTTCGCCTGTCAGAATTTCCAGTAATCGTTTTCCTGGATGGTCTTGTTGCGTTTCCATGTGGTTTCACTGGTCTTGAGCACATTTGTGTGGCACCCTCTGATTGCAGAGGGCTTGGGCAGGAGAGGGACAGCTCTCCTTGCTGCCTGGTGCCAACCCTGCCCACCGAGCAGCAGGCTGTGCCAGCCCCTTTTCCTGGGACTCTGCCATCCCAAGGATTCCTGAGGGACTCAGAGGTCCCTCCCTCCACCAACCACTCCAGGGCTCTTCCAACAGCCTTTCCCTGTGGGATTCCCTGCACTGTCAGTGAGGAAACACTGCCTGGTGGGGCTGAGGGAGGGTTACTGAGCATGTCCTAATTAGCTGCCAGCAGTGGGTGTGGCCCTTGAGGAACAGCCCAAAGCTGACCCACAGAGCCCTGGGCAGGAGCCCTGGACCTGAGCCAGGTGGGGCAGAGTCCAGGACAGCAGCACAGCCAGGGCAGGAGGCTCCAGGGCCAGGCTTTGCACACCCACTGATGCCCAGGGTGGAGCTGGTTGCCCACCCTCCCCTTTGCCTTCATTCTTGCTCCAGCTCTTTCTTTCTGTCCCATGAAGGACAGCTGGAAACCCAGAGCGTGCCAAGCAGTGCCAGTTCCAGCCATGGCTTGTCCTCAGCATGGCACCCCCTCTCAGGAAAGCTCCTCATTCCAGAGGCATCAATCTGTTCCTGATTACGTGGATCCTGGTTAAAGGAAGGAATGAAGTGGTTCTGTCTCAGGGCACGATGCCAGGGATATTTGTACTGCAAAGCCTCATTTTGGGCTTTAAAAAAAGAGTTTCATCACCCAGGGGAGAAGTTTTTATGCCGCCGTAGGGAATTCACTGATCAGGAAAACATTCCAAAATATCATAAAGGAAAATTAGACTTGTAGGAGATTATGCAAATGAAGCTGTTTTCTTACAGAGGGAGAGGAAGCTTTAAACTTTCTTTTGTTTAGGTTTCCTATGTTTGCCTACATGAAACAAATTGGGAAAATCAGATTTTTTTTCTCTATTTAAATTCCATTGCTGGTTATTAGTACAGGAATTCTGTAATTACCTCTCTGTTACTGTGTTTGAGAACTGGAACACTGAATGACAAATTTGCTTATGGTACTTTAAAGGTGCCTCTGAACATTAAAGCCAGTAGCTTACATTTTTTAAAACATCTGTTTGCCTTACACATTTGTATATTTTTCAAATATTCTAATTGAATAACCTGGTAAAAAATTGAGGTTTGGATGTTAGAGTTGCAAAAATGTAGTCTCTTTTAATAACAGATATATTTGTTGCAGTGTCACATTTGAGTTTCCAGGAATTTTAATGAAAGCAGGAGCAGAAATGGTGTGTTGTTCCTCCTCAGTAACAATTGTGGTGCAGTTGTCAACATGTGTAATTTTTGGTTAATATTAATTGCTTTGGGTGTCTGCAGCGAAACAGGAACAATAGGAGTCTTATCTCCACTAATTACTTTGAAAAAGCACATTTTTTTTAATTCTCATAGTTGGCTGATCAGGTAAGAGTTAAGATTTTGACCAGTGTGTTTGGGTCAAGGTAATATTTCTGCTTCAGAAGAATAAACCTGAAGGACTTGAATTTCTTTGGAGTTATTTGAGTGAAGCCAAATCAATGTGGATAATTCAGTAGATGACAATGGCAATAAAAAGACCCCAAGTTTGAAACTCGTTTGCACTACCATAAACTAAAAATAACTTCATTAAAATCTATTTTTTAATATTTTCTCTATCTCTATTATCTATGTTACACATCTATATGTGTATATAACACAGAAATGAACTCGATTACATATTTAAATAGGAGTATTCAAAACGAAATTACATCAAAGAAAAATACACAGGCACTCCTAATTACACATCTATTAAAATCTCTCTCTTGGCTTCAGAGCAGTGCATTGGAATAGATTTCAGTGTTAGGAGCGTGTGCACTGTCAGCTCCTAAAGCATCCATTTGCTGGTGGGAGCTGCAGTGCTCCTGGGCTATTATTCAGTGTCATCCCAGAGGCAGAAAGTCAAAACTTGCCAGAAATTACCACATATCACTATTGCAGTGTCTCCACATGCAGAAAATGAAAGGAAAGAGCTTCAGAAAGTTTGCCCAGAAAATTGGAACTCATCATTTACACTCTGTTTCCATACAAGTGCCTTATCAATGGTTAACTGGCTCTGAATAAATCTTTCATAAATGTTTAATTGAGGGTCACTGGGTTGCTTCTAATTATGGCTTATAAACATCTGTGGCATGGTTAATTTATCATGCAATTTGTAGGCTTGTCCATAGATCTCACTGCTGCAGGAACAGGCACACAACTGGAGGATGAAAAATCCCCCTCTCTGCTTTTTGCTGATTCTTTCCCCCTCCTGGGCACTGGGGCCTCTTTTTGGCATTGCCACTCAAATCCTGATGGAGCAACCCCTTCCTGATGCCCCACCCAGAGCAGCTCAGAGCTGGTTTTAGCACTGCCCAGCCCTTGGCACCTCACTGAGCAAAGCAGAGGGTCAAAAGCAGATTTTTGGGCACAAACTGGAACAGCACATTCAATTATGTTGCATTATTCAGGACTGAACTTGTTTCCTGTGCATGGGAGTGTTACTGTTTGGAAGCAGAGGGAAGTGTGTGTGTGTGTGTGGAGCTCCAGCATTCCAGAACTGATCTGCCAGAATATTTATCAATTCATTTCCTACATGGAAAGATGATAAAACCCCTCTGAAATGAGCATGACTGGGTCCTTCTGCAAGTGGGATGCAGCTGAATGGTATTATGAATATAATGTTAAATTGGAATAAACCCTTCCGTGGTGCTTTTCTGCAGCTTCTACTACCTCCTAATTTTGCAGAAGAGCTGATTTCTGGGCAAATCCAGGCAGAGAATGGCAGCAGTTCCCACTGTGTTCAGTGCAGCCCCAGGTGTGGGTGGGGTTTCTCCCAACCCCAACCCCCCATGTCCTGCCCAGCACATCCCCAGCCAAGGGAGTGAACTTCGGCTCACGCTGCTCCAGGCTCCACACTGAACCAATCCCACTTGGAGAAAGGCAGCTGAGTTATTCAGCCAGGCTGGGTGTTATATTTGTATGCAAAATATCAGAGAAACCAGTTTGTAATTGTCATTTTGGCTCAACAAACCAAACAGTGGTTGTAGGACCACAGGATTTCATGGCAGAGCAAACAGAGCCTGGCAGGCTCTGAAGGCACTGGTGGAATGCACAGGCTGGTTCTTTCCTAAAGGCAAAACCTGGAGGGAACTTTAAAGGAGATTTGGCATTCTGGGATTTTTAACAAGAGACCTGAATGCACTCAGGAGTTTCAAGGGAAACTCAGTCTCAAACCATGATTGTTTCAGGGACAGAAAATATCCCTGGTATCTGATACAGAGAAGTAAAGGTTTCTTAGTAGGTCTTCTTAAATATATTCTTTTGGGAGCAAGTATTTAGGTGTATTTTACCACAGATGGGCTTTTACTGACTAAGAAAAGTCTGAAAAATTCAGGAAATTTATACAGAATAAATCACAGAAAAAATGTATACAGAAGCAATCACAGGTCTGATATTTTTGGAGCTTAATTTCCTTGAAAACCTCCTACTCCTACACCAATTTTTTTCACAGTGTTATTGGCACCTGCATTTCTGTGCTTTTGATAACATAACTAATTTGTCACCAGTTGTGTGGTTTTAAAGTCAATGCTAGCAAGAGTATACATGATTTTTATTTTCATTTTTAACCTATATTGGTATTTTGTGTCTTTGCAGTGGAACTGGGAAACTTATAAAATGTGCCATCTTTTATTTGCCTTAGCAAATTACCCATTAGGTTTAATTTGGAGTTGCACTGTGTCAACAGATACATTCAGTGCACAGAAGATCACTATCAGATCTGCTTGTTATGGGCATAGAAAGTGCAATATGTTTAACAAAATGCTGCTGGGATTGGTATCAATGGGTTAGTTCATAAGTGGCATGGAAGTGACTGAAATTACAAACTATTCTCTCTTTAAAGCAAAGCATTTGACTAAAGTAGTGCATTGGACTAAAATAGCAGATTAGAATAAAAAGCACTGCTCCTGAAGCAAAGGAGTTTGCAGCCATTTAATGCATGTTTCTGGCAACGTGCTAAAATACAGAACAACTTCATTTGACATTGGTGCATGTCATTGCAATGCCTCTCTCCTCCTGGAGTTTCCAGATCTGTCATGAATCTGTGATTTAAGCTACAATTTTTCAAATATGACACGTAATCCATAGATACAAATCATTGGGGCTCATTTAGAACTGTCACAGGGTTTCTGCTGCAGATAAACAGACATAAAATAATTATAATGTAAAGATATCAAAGTTGATAAGTTTGGGGGATGTTTGTTTGCTTGCTTGATTTTCTTTAGCAGGGATTAAGTTTGAGGAGGTTTTTGGAAGTCACTGGTCTTGCTCAAAGTCAAGGGATTTACAAAGTAGTTGCAGTGGGGATTCTGTGCTCCTCAACCCTTGAGTTTATATAATGTGTAATCATTTCTTGGTGATCTCATCCAGTTGTGATGTGTGTGGCAGTGTCAGGGAAGGACCTTGGCAGAAACCTTGGAGACACAAACTGTGACTCAGTTCTGACCTTGATTTCTTGACTGCCAGTGAGATTTACAGCTCACATCCATAGAAAGTGGGGGTTCGTGTAAGTTGGTGGGAAACAAACAAATAAATCACAGACACACAAGTGCTATGAAGTAAAAAAATAAATCTTGATTTCTCTAGCAAGTTTTGCATGGAAAAAATCCACTCATCTCTCAGAGATTCTATCCTGAACTTGTCATTCTTCCATGCACCTTGAGCCAGGGCTCCTCTCACAATCACAACAGAGCTGGGGATGGGGGGAAGATTTATGAATGGTTTTGACAAGTGGTGTTTACAGATTGCCTTTGAACTTTGTGATATGCTGCTCTTCACATTTTTAACTCTGGAAATTGTGAGGGCAAAGGTCACCAGGGAACCCAAGGCTGGGGCTCCCCTGTCTGCTCCTGAATCCTGTTTGCCTTTCCAGATCCCTCTGGCAGGGAAAGGTGAGGGGTGGGATGGACACCCACCTGCTCTGGCTCCACCCAGGGCATCCTTCACACAGGTCAGACCCACCTCCTCCCCCACAAACAATATTTCATTGAAGTGCTGAACTCAAAACTTGAATTTTGAGTGTGTTCAGGTTGAGGGCTGTGCAATTTTACTTGGTGGAAAAGCAGAAGGGTGTCACCATTTGAAATCTCTTCCTGGCTCTTCTTTCTTGAGATGATGCAACTCTGATTGATGCTTGGTGGGTTTGCCCCTCAGGAAGAACATGTGCACGTGTATAAATGTCCTTGAGCAAGCCTGGGCCTTAATGACACTCAGTTTGCACAAAGCTCCACAAATCTTTATGATCTCTAAGTATCCAATTGCTGACAGTGATATATCATGAGCTGTTCTCTGCTTAATTATTAATTTTACATTAAGGAGTTCCACAGTCAATATTTAGATGTTTGATGACATACAGAACCTTTCCCATACTCATATTTTCTCTGCAGGGACATAATGTAGCCCTTTCAATACTAAATCAATTACACACAAAGTTAAAATAACTTGATTTATTGCTTAGGGTCCTTTCCCAACATGAGCCATCAATTCTGAGGGAGGGAGAGCAGTGATGTCCTGGCCTGCTGTGACCCCTTGGAGACCTGCCCGTTGCCAGGGTCGGGTGGCAGAGCAGCCTGCAGGGCTGTGCAGCTCAGGGCTCCCCTCAGCACTCAGCAAGTGGAGAGGAGAAATTGTTTCAGAATATGTGGTACCAGAACAAAAAGGCAGGAGATCATTTTATTCAAACCCTGCTTCCCACATCAGTATGATGGGCAGAACCAACAGGAGGGGCATCACCTATTTTAAGTGCCCTGGAGCTTGATATATTCAATAAGTCCGATTTCTTCCAGAATTAATCTCCTCTAAAGATGCTTCTTCCTACCTGGCCTAAATTTTTAGATTAGAATAGGATGAAGTGCATCCAAAACTGCAAGTCCCTCTCCAGTGACTACCAAGAAACC
The DNA here is from genome assembly GCA_026770055.1 of Myrmophylax atrothorax. NCBI lineage: Eukaryota > Metazoa > Chordata > Aves > Passeriformes > Thamnophilidae > Myrmophylax > Myrmophylax atrothorax. The sequence goes on along the minus strand of JAOXXN010000162.1, from coordinate 3,894,823 downwards.
TAAAAGACTAAATATCTGACCCCCCAAATGGTTGTAACTGAGTGAAATCAGTCACACTGTCTAACCCCCAATTTGCTGAACTGAGTGACTTAATTAATGACTTAATTCAGGAAAGAATATCTACTGAAAGACCCTACTGAAAACATCTATCACACACTCCAAGCCCTATCCCTGTTACATGTGTGGACAGAGTTTTGAAACCTGTGATTTATACACCACAGTAAAATCCCAGAGCACACTCTCTCAGCATCTGAATCCTTTATTAAATTCAGCTGGAGTGGCTTTAAAGTATAACTTAGCCAAAAGGATCATTCTGAGTAGGGCTGCAAAGATTTCTACATGCAGATACTTCAGTCTCAAGATGGGGAAAATGGCTGGAAAACATTCCATCTTCTGTTATTATGGAATGCTATTATGGAATGAGTTTATGGCTTGCTTTAAAGGCTGACCATTGGAAGTGTGAGCTTCCAGAATAACTGTGTTTATCCTTCCTCCCCATGGACTCCTTAGCACTGGGAAGCTGTTAAACTTGGTTTCAAAGAATGGAAGGAGAAGAATGAATCCTGTTTAATTAAGGGAAAGGATCTTTTCAAGAGATGCTCTATGATCCTCCATAAGGATTTGTTCAGTACTAACTTGGAGACTTTAAAATCAAATATTCTACTTCTGTTTGTAGTTTTATCAGGAATTACTGCATCTTTGCTATGATTTATCTAGAAAAGTGCAGTGGACTTAGTGCAATTCTCTGGATGAAGAACAGGGAGTAGTTGCCCAGTTTATTTATTGGGTCCAGCAGTGAAGTTCATTATGAAATATTGCTTGGGCAAGATGAATTTCAATAACTTCAACAGGGCAGACACTGAGAGACCAACCAAATACTTTATCCAGTAGTTCATCAGTGGGAGGGGGGGGAAGAAAGACAAAACTCACCTAAAAAGATTCTGTATTAGGATGGAAGCACTTATCCCTGAGATAAAAACTCTCAGATGTTTAATAGATCAAATGGCTGGGACCTGACTATGAAATCAATACAAAGATGAAATAATACATTAGAATTAAGTGCGTGCTCTGGTTCCTACAGATGAAGCTGGAAGCTTTGTAGCACAATTTACCTCTTCATTAGGATGTCTGATTCTTCCTTCCTCAGCACTGCTTTTATAATGCTGAAGCCCCCTTGGCTTCCAGGGGTTGGTCTGGGGTGATGCAGGTGATGAGAGTCCCAGGCAGGGCTCTTGGGGAACAGGGACAGAGGTTTCCATTCTCTCCCCACTTTGTAGCATGAGATTAAAGCACAACCAGTGCATATTAGTTAACAAGGCAAAGAATAAAGATGAGGAATTCCAAGGGGCAGTAGCTGATGAAGTGTATGGAGGTGGATAGTCATTATCCTATACCCATCTGAATTAAAATTGATCCTTGTGCAAGCTGCTGGAAGCAAGAAGGGAAAGAGTCTAATGCAGAAGAGGCACAAGAAAAGGCACAGATCATCCTTTTGCTTTTCTCTTTAATTTCAGATAAATGGAAGTGAGAAATTAGGAAGGTAAAATGGGAATAAAGGCACTGTAATGTTGGGTATGCCTCATGCAGACCTTCAAGGTCACTCCTCTACTCCACAGCCTCCCCCACTATAAATCTTTGCTTTAGGAGTGCTGGGCTGAATTAGATGGACAGAAATCCTGGCCCACTGTCACAAAAGGCATTTCCAATCAGGGGAGATTGACCTTGCACTAAGAGATCTTATTAAAATGTAGTATTAGTACCTTTTAATCAGGAAGGATGCCAGGGCAGATCCTTGGCCATAGCAGAGCAGTGCAAAGTGATTCTGGGAAGGAATGGTGTGGGTTTGATTAAAGCCCACTGAGACAGGGGACTGTAATTGCTGCCTTGCTTAGAAGAGGTTTTTAAGAAGCCAGTCAATTCCTTTACAAACACAGGTAATTTAAGGAATGAGGTCTTCAATCTATGAGTGTGGCCTTGATCAAAAGACTATTGAAATCTGTGAATCTCTCCATTTTGCTGTTGTTGTGGAACCAACCCTAATGCAGGGTACACAGCCAGAGCAGTGTAGCCTGGGTTTCTTCTTACCCAATCCTCCCAGAGTGTATTTTTAGTGTTTAAAAAAAATATAGGCACTTAGTGTCAATACTAATTGATTAATGTGATTAATGTAATTAATGTTGCCTTTTTTTTCGTTTTGACATAATTTGTTGTTAGAGTGAAAGGAAAAATATTCTTCTCATTTTCATTCTCCAAGTGTTATTAGATTTTAACATACTACTGATTAAAACCTGCACTTGGTGCTGATCTCTGTCATTCCTCTGGATTTTATTCAACTAGTTTCACTCTTAGATAAAAAAGAAGATCTGGCTGACAAACACCTCTGTGTTGGAGTTGCTGTTGGAAGGGGATTTCTCCATTAAAAAATTAAAGGGTAGCAGTCCAGTGTTGCCTTGATTCTTTCCCAGCTCGAAGAGCTCCAGGTGCTGCTGGGTCTGCAAAGTTTGTGTTTCCATCCCTGTAAATACTCAGAACACCAAAAGTGGCTTTGAAGGGAGAGATGGTCAGTGCTCTCCCAGGAGCTCAGAATGCAAATCACTGACAATCCTTTTTTCCTGAGTGAAGCCCCTGAAACCCCTATTTTCTTCCTTTCTCTTTATTAAGATTTCCTCCCTGCCCAGAGGCTGGGAGAGACTGGTTATTAACTTCTTTTGGGGGGCGAGAAAGTTAAATGATTAATCTAATTTCATCTGGTTTATTCTCTGTCATGAAGTTTAGGGGAAGCTTTCTACCACCTCCAAAAGGTAATTTCTCATGGGTGTTTCTGGATATGAAAATTACACCTGGCTTTATTTATTTGTATTACATTAAAAATTGTTGTCCATTAGCAATCTGCATTGCTCTGGCCAGAACGATCCCACCCAGATAAACAGGGAAGAGCAGGATAGTGGGAAACTATCAAAGAAAAGGTAAAGAAAAGTGAAAACATTTGGATTATAAAGTCGAGATAGGTGCGGAATATGTATTTTTAGTAAGCTCTGCTTGGCTGTTCTTGACTATAAACTTTACATCTGCACTTAAACAGCTTGTACATGCCTGAAATCAGATTTGAGTGATTGCAGCAACTCCAATTTTCCCTGGGAAGGGGGAGAACAGCACAGGGAATCACATGAGTTGTGACACCTCTGACAAAGTGTTTCACTGGGGAGCAGTTCGGATCAAAGGGCAAATTATTCCAGGCAGGAGATGCCCAGTCTCAGGCTCTTTTTACCTCTGGTAAAAGATGCTCCATGCCTTTGTCTCCCTGGCCTGGAGTTCTGCTGGCCCTGACCAACCTCCCCTTGGGACCTGGGCTGCTTTGCTGCAGATATTTGCCAAAGGCACTTGACATGGTCAGAATTCACACAGGGCTTGTGGAAATTTCTCCATTTGGGGTTTTAGGTTAAAAAAAAGCGCCAATATTTTTGTGTATCTTTTCAAGAATTGCTCTGCCTTGTTTTTAGGTTGATTTTAATGATGTTTTAATGTCTCATCCAGTCTTTATTTGCTGACTTTTCTGATTGATTTCCAGTGCTAGGCAAACTCCAGAGAGAACAGGGGTCCTTTGTGTTTGCTGAGGATGCCTGGGGCTGAATCTTGCTCGTTGTGTGTCGAGCAGATACTCTCTCACACATAAATCACTGCTCTGTCATGTTCTCCTGCTGTGAGATGTTCAGTGCATCTCATCATTTACATTAAACCACTTCCTTCAAGAGAATGTGTTATATTGCTTTATGAATTATGTTATCTGACAGAGGAGATTATGTTATGAATTGGCACTTAGAATATTAGAACAGTGGGACTTTTTATAGCTTATGGTCATGATCCAAGAGGTAATTCATACCTCTTAATAAACTTCTCTGGTCCAAAGGGAAGCAGCAGAGAGTGGGGCATTTTTACTGGAGACTCACAACTTGGGAAGAATCCTAGGTGAGCAAAAATCTTTGGGGATTTGCTGAAATCTGCAACCTGTTCATAGCTGGAGGAAAGATGCCATTTTTTCAGCTGCATCTTGATTGTTTAGTTCTCTTTCCCTAAACTTGCAGTTCCCAAACCATGTGGAGGGGCTGTAAGTGAACAAGTGGGATGAACCCAGGGAAAGGTTTGTTTGCTGAGGGGGTAGCAGTGACATCAAGGAGACCTGGGACAGTTTTGAGGGGAAGGCAGAGTTGTTGTAGGACTATTTGATGAGGATTTTCTTGCCCCAGCAGAGCTATCACTATTCCTCTTGTCCTACATTTCCCTTATTTTTATTCTCTGGATGTTTAAATTCACTTTTAAGAAAGGATAAACTTGGGTCAGGCACATAACACAGAATTTTCTTTCTGAGTGTTAAAAATTTTGTGTGTCAAAATATGAAACCCATTTATTTTTTTAAACTCTGAAAAGTTAATATCCTTTTATTAAGCTGAGAAGTGTAGAACATTTTCACCAGCTTTCTTCTCCCAGAAAAGCATTTACCAGCTCAGTCACCCCCTGTCCAGTAACTGTTGTTACTCCTATACCTGTGAATATCCAGGTGAGGGGGAAGTTTAATAAGTAGTACACTTGGCATGGAGGAAAACCAGCCCATTTCTTTCCCTGACTGCTTGGAAATAGCTTTTCTTTTTGAGTTTGACTATAGATACAAGTTGAAAAGGTACTGGCACGTTAAAATAAGAAGTCATCCAAATAAGGTGACTCTGAGCATGTGTTTCTGCCAGTCTGTCTTGCAGTCAGTCCCTCAAGACTTGAACTCAGCACTCAGTTTCCACTAATTTTCTCATAGGGATAAAGTTCTGTGAAGCATTTCCTTAAATTCATATAATTACCATGAAAACAAAAGAGGAGAAAAAGATCCTAATGATGATCTTTAAGGGAATGACTGACTTGAGTCCCTTTAGAGACCATCTTATCCATCCAGAGGATGAGCTTTTGGACAATACCAGATAGGAAATTAGACTTCATTGATTTTACTCCATGGAACTACTTATTCTGTGCTCTCTGTAGTCTGTCACACAAATGCAAAGACTTTATGCTTTTGTTTATTTGTGGTTTTTATTGTTTGGGGTTTTTTTGTGAGGGAAGACTGCACAGGTCTAAGATGTAGGTCATCTCAATTGGGGACCACGAGTCTTGTACAACACTAAATCTGTGATGGGGATTTTAGTGTTATGAAAGGATAAATAACACTCTTCATAATTCCCTCCATCTGCAAAAAATAGAGCATAAATTTCAGCATACCTGTGCTACCACAAAGTGTCATAACCTGGTATGCTCTGGTAATGCACACATGGTTTGGGACTCCTTGGTGGGACCGAGAATTTCCCGTGTTTTCACCCAACAAAACCATCCCCAGCACTGGAGACAAAGCACAATCTCCCAGAGTTACCTCCATGTCCCATAAGCTCAGCTGATGCAGGTTCATTTGCTGACACTGCACACCTCGGGGGCTGGCCTGGGGCAGCAGCTCCTGAAGGCTCTGGCAGCACTGGCAGCAGTGGCAGAGGCTGCAGCGTGGCTGGGCCAGCCCTGTGCAGAACTCCTGTTCCAGGCACCCCAGCAGTGAGTAATTCATCCTGCCACAACTGCTGTGCTGCTCAGGAGAAAAAGGTTAAACCCTCCATTGCTAAAGGTTGACCTGCCCATACATTTTCCCTGCTCTGTCACAACGTCCAGCTGGGAATGTCCCACTCCATTCCTGGGCCTCTGTCTGCATTAACTCTCTGCAGTCAGTAACAATTCCTGACAGTTCTTCATTTCTGCTTAATGTCACTGAAGTTTCTTTTGTGTATCCAGAGAAGTTTGGTTGTTATTCATCCCTCCAGTCCTGCTGCCTGCAGAGTGTTGGCATTGCCAGGGCACTGCTCAGGGAGGCCACCTAAACTGCAGGTTCAAAAGGATTTACCACACACCTAAAGAGACAACGGCAAGAAGTCCCACAGGGTAGAAAATTCTTGCTCCATACAAATATAAATATGCTAAAAGCCTGAACTCAATAATTCTTACTAAATGTTCTCTCTGTTGAGCAAGGCCTTTAAGTTTTTAAGAACACACATAAATTAATAACCATAGTTGCAATTCAACCATAATAGACCTTTCTTTTTATATTTGCTTTGCTTCCCTGGGGCTTGTTGTCTTAAAGTACAAAATAACAGTCATGAAGAGAATGTGGTCAGGAGGGTCCTCCTTTGCTCCTTTTTCTGAAGTTTGGGCTCTGGATATGGGTAACCCTCTTGATTTCTTCCTTCTTCATGCCATTTTTCATTCTTTGTTCTCCTTCTTGGGTTAAAATATGTTTACTTTTTGAAACTATGCCATTGTGCAAGTGGTTGTCATCCATTTAGAGAGGTCCAGATGAACTTGTGGAAAAGGTGGAAATAAAACTCAGCATGCAGTCACATTAACCAGGAAAATAGAACCTTTGTGTAAACATGTAGAGAACATTTAAAGTACTGAACACACAGAGAAGACACACAGAAAGAGTCAAAATAGCATGAGAAAACTCCAGTGTGAAGTTCTTGAGCATTGAAACTCTCAAGTCACAACTTATCAGTCCTTAAAATGGATAATATTTTACTATGAAGATTGAAATTCAGTCTTAGTGCTGCAGGTTTGAGACACTTGTTCTCAATTCATGAAGCTGGAAATAGGCCTCATTTCCACTGTGTTCCAGTCTCATTTGTCAACCAGCAGCTGAATACAGTAAATAAATAAAGGGTGGTAGAAATGTTCCCTTGGCATCTTGACAGAAAAAGAAAAAAAAAAGGAAAGGAAAGGAAAAGAATAGAAAGGTTACTAAGAGGTTATTAACAAAATGCCAATGAGTTTTTCCCAAGAAACCATCTGCTCCAGTCCCCACAACATTGGGCATGGGTTGTGTTTTCCTTCTGAATGCCTAAAGCAGCTTTGGGCCAATATTTCCAAGCCCACTTAGAGGCCAAATGAGCAACCAGTGTCTGCAGCCTCTGGAGCAACAGGTGTCAGATCCAAGGGCAGCTCTGGGAGGTTCTGAGGGATCCTGGGAATAGTGGAACTGCCAGGAAGGGAGACAGAGACCCCCTGGATGCTGAGATGCCCCTGCACCAGGAGTGCTGCCCCCACGGTGTCTGTGCATCACTGGCACTGCTACCAAGGGACTGCTTTGGCAGAAATTTCTTCCCCAGCTCAATAAGTTAATATATATTGTTTAACATGACAATGTGGCAAGCTGTTCTGTGGTTTGAAAGCAGCTGCATTTGACTGATGCCAGGAATGGAAGAATTTGGGAAGTGATGCTGAATTAGATGGAGTCAGTTTACAGGGCTGGGGAAATGAATATTTTATGGAGAATAAAGCTTTGTGATGAAGGAGGAATGCTGAGGGAGTGTACATGTTGAGTGAAAGTCTTTTGGGCTGCTGCATGCTGTAAAGCCTTTCAAAATAAACATTTGTGTCACTACACTTTTAGGAAGGAAATCTCTCTATAAACATTGTCTTTTGTGGTGGTCCAATCCCAGCTGTATGGTCATGTCTCTGGGAACACCTCAACTAGGACAGGAAAGTTCTCCCCTGGAAATACAGCGATTGGACTTCTCCAAGGGGTACCTGGTGTGTATTTTAGCTGCTGATTTAAAGCTGTTCTGAGTTTGGAGGCATCAGCCACAATGATGGAAGCACATGAGTGATGTTTAAAGAGGTGCAGTTTTCTGATGGGGGTTCCCAAATATACAACCTCAGACAGATTGTTTTAATACCTTAGGACATCTAAGACACCCCCGCATCTTATGTGCATTCTTGCATCTGTTCTGTGAACTTGTGAGAATGGAATCATTGTTACTTAAATGTAAATGACCTTTTGATGGCAGCCAGAATTTAGTAGCTCCAAATTTTGACAGAAGCAGCACAGGGAAAGTGGCTCTGATTGTGCCCAGCTTTGCTCCTGGAGCTGGAACCTCTGTGCAAAATGAGTGCAAGACTCTGCTCCTCTGAGCTGCTGGATTTGCTCATCTGTGTGAACCCAAGGGGTGATTGCATGGAACAAGATCGTGGCTAGTGAGTTGAAAGGTTAAAGAACTGCAGCTGGCAAGTCAGAGTCAGAGTCTGCCATTGCACTGGGGCAGTTCTGTGCCAGGCCAACCTCTGTGCCAGGCTAATTCTGTGCCAGGCTAACTTCTGTGTCAGACTAACTACAGAGCTGGGCATGTACACCAGAGCTCAACATTTCCATGTGCCTTCCACAGTCTTATCAGCAGGAATATTTCAGTACAACTACCTGGGACAACTGTACAAAGAGGATTTCTGCTGAGCATATATAGGAATAAGTATCTACATCTCTGCTGAATATCAACTCGTCTAATAGAGGAATAATAACAGCAACTGTACTTTCATTTAAAATGCTGTCTGATGTACTTGGATACAGAATCTCATTAAAATGCATTTTTGAGGGAAGCATTGTGTACTGAAACCTGTTAAAGTTTCACTTGAACTTGGGCACCCTCTAAGATCCCTTGAAGATTTGCCTTAGTCCTTATTTATTTCACTGAAGTCTTGTGTTTAAGAGATCTTAATGAAACACATTATTTAATATTTATACAAAAAAATCTTATAAAAAGGTGATAAATGTCTAAAAAATAACACATTGTGTTGTACTTGTGAAAAGAAGGTGAATCTTCAGTCTTCAAACCAGAAAGCTGCTCTTTTTCCTCTCTTCTCCTGAAACAGTCTCAGACAAAGTCAGGGAAAATATCAGGGCTGGGATCATCATGTAATGCTGGCAAACATGGCATGGTATCCAGCAGTAAGCTGCTTTTTGAGCTGTCTGACCTTTAATCACTGCTGAATAAAAACAACATGCTCTCAGATCTCTGCTATTTTTCTCAAGGGGGTAACTCTGCCTGAAGTAGCAATGAAGCAAAACCTTGGAGAGCTTATAGTCAAGGTCACTCCAAGAAGAGACAATACTTTGCACTCTGGGAAGCACAACAAAAGGATAAAATAAAGAAGAAATCTATCTAAACAAGCCAGTTGTGTTTGTTTAATGGTGAACCAGGCAGTTGTTGTAGCAGCCTGTAAATGAAGCTGGGTTTGTTTTTATTTTTATCACAATATTTCATTTTTATTTGATTTTTAACTTCAAAACCTTCAGAGAGAATATAAATTCACTGTTTTGCACTGTACATGAATGATCCATGTTTCTGTGTCTGAGACACTTCCAGTCTAATGTCTTAGGCCTTGTCTGTATCACAAACCTCTAATCACTCATCCTTATTTTGCCTCAAAAATCTACAGGCTACTGAGAACAGATCAGATGGTCTTGCAGACCTGTTAAGAAATTAAAACTTTGTACTTGAAATGTTTTCATTATGATATTTTAAAATCGCACTTGCCAGTCTATGGGGTTACCATTTAGGAATGACTCTCTAACCAATCCTTAGAACTCCCTGTGACCCTCTGACTCACTCAGGAGATCACGTGGTGCCAGTGGAAGCCACATCAGTGTCAGTTGTGAAGCTCATGGAGTTTGATAAGCTGGTTCAGTTGGGACTTTTAGGACAAAGAATGGATGCCTTCCTAGATTCCTTATTTGTATAAAGTTTGTTAATATATTTTGCATTAATCTATTAAATTGTTATTCACCATTGAAACTAATTTGTTGATTTGATTGTGACTTTTTTGATTGTGACTCTGACTTTTATTTAATTAGATTTTCTAAAATATAATGCTTATAGTTATAATTAAAAATGAACTGATGAAGAAATCAGGAGTCTGGGCAGGTGACAGTGGTCCCCTTGTTGCATCTCCAGAGGAACTGTGTGCTGTAGGAATTCTGTATTTAAAACCCTTCCTCACTGGAGGGACACTGGGGCAATAGAGAGGGGGGGTTTATTGGGCCTGACACAATAAGTCCATACATTTTTCAAATTGAAATTCCAATAATGTAGGCTTTAATGATTAAATTAATAATAAAATAAATTTTGAAATTGCAAGACATTACAGTGCAAATGGAGACCTTTCTCTTATCTCAGAATTGTCGGTGTCATACACATCTGTAGAGTTTCTACCTGCAGAATTTCAAGTGAAAAGGATACACCTGAGGTTCATTTAGTGAAGTGCAATTATGGATTGCTTCAAAGCACACAGATAGGGGGCTTTATGTTAGAGCCACATGTCTGCTGCAAATCATAAGCAGCTGCCATTGATAAAGTTATTATAATTATATTATAAAGTTACTATAGGAGGGTGTGGCCTTAAGCTCTGCCAGGGGAAATTTAGGTTGGATATCAGGAAGAAATTCTTTACAAAGAAAGTGGTCAGACATTGGAATGGGCTGCCCAGGGAGGGGGTGGATTCTCTGACCATGGAGGTTTTTAAGGTGAGACTGGATGTGGCACTGAGTGCCATGAGTGGGCAGCCAAAGTGGGGTTGGATCAAAGGTTGGATTTGATGATCTTGGAGGTCTCTTCCAACCCAATTGATCCTACGATTCTGTATTACAAAGTCCCTTGTTGGCTAAGTAACAACTAAAACTAATGTGACCACAAGCACAGCCTGAGCAGCAGGTGCAAGCACTTAGTGCTCCTGATGAGCTAATTAGGCTATTGGCCCCAGCTGCTGTGCCAGGGCCAGCAGCCCATGCCCTGTTTGTGCCCTCTCCCCAGGCACCACCGTGATGCGCATGACGGCGTTCGACGCCGACGACGCCAGCACGGACAACGCGCTGCTGAGGTACAACATCCTCAAACAGACCCCCAGCAAGCCCTCCCCAAACATGTTCTACATCGACCCAGAGAAGGGGGACATTGTCACCGTGGTGTCACCTGTGCTGCTGGACCGGGAGGTGAGTCAACACTTTCCTCTTCTCTCACGTTTCAGTGGTTGTGCCTAAACCCTTCTGGTTCTGAGCATTGTGGGGGTTGAGCTGCTTAACTTTGAGGAGTCTTTTAAGAGTTTTGTTTGTTTGTTATTTGAGTGTAGGGAGTTGTATGGTCAGTGTTGGTAAATCTGGTGCTGCCTGATTTCTGGGCAAGATGTTGTGTTGAACAGTGATAGCAAAAATGTCAGGAATAAACAGAAGTTAACTTAGAGCCACCAAGTGACTACAACTAAAAACCTTCCCACCTAATTGTGCATGTGGCTTGCTCTGAGATTGCTACAGTTGGGTGCTTTAAATTCTGTTCTAGAACCTTCTTTTTATGTGAAAACTTTTAATGGACTAATTAACTGAAGTCAAAGACAGAAAATACAAAAGGAATAGCAAAATGACAGGTTGTCTACATGTGGTTTTAAGGTGAATTACCATAGTGCCAAAATCTATGTTACAGCTCATTAACATTATGAGAGCATAAATTGATAGCCAGGAAAGCTTAGGTATGACCATTTAAAGTTCCAAAGATAATAAAGTACAGCTGATCTGTCAATGCAAATGTTTAGTTATCAGAATGTATGAGATCTGGGCACCAGTGCAGTGATGACCCCAAACAGTTCCTCTGTAAATCACCATTTCATTTCATTAAATAGCCCTGAGATTCTTGGAGACAACCAAATTATTTTCCTGCAGGCTGTCTCAGGTATGAGCTGTCACTGAACTGGTTCTCTGGTGAGATTCATGGCTGTCCAGTGTTCTCAAAATTCAACATATTATTTCTCATTTTAACCAGGTGAAAATGTTGCCTGCACCACTTTTTTTTTCAGCTTGAGTAGTTTTTCTATAGGCTTTTCCAACAGCAAAGATTTAATGGGCAAATCAGGCACAGATTCCAGACACACAGTGCAGTAAAACCGAGGTCTGGGCCCATAGCTCTGTCTTTTTAAGTTTAAATAAATTCCAGTTTTTTATGTTTGTGTGGCTGGCCACAGAATCATGCCCAAGTTCAGGTTTATACAATCACTACCCTTTTGCCTCAAGCTCCCCTTCTAAATTCATTGTTTCACTTCAAAAGCTTTATACTGTTTTCTAAAGTAATTTTTAGGTATTTTTATTCCTAATAGATAACCATTCCCCAGATTAAACCATTTGACTCAAAATTAGAAAATCAATGGCAGGGAATGAACATGCCTGTTACTCCTCGTGCCTTCCCGAGGTCACTGGTGATTCACGGAGCAGGGATTGTGTCTCCATGCAGGAAACCTGCCCCCAATCGAAGGGCTCTTATGGCTGGGCAGTATATCCTGAGAGCAGGAGCTGCATTCCTCATGATTTTTAATAATAGCCAATTCAATACCTTTACTTTGAAGGTGACATGACAAGCTGCAGGCTTGTTGAAACTGAGAAGTCATTTTTGTTGCTGCTGCAAACACTGTGACGTGTTTTAGGAGCCAAATGTAGGGCTGAGGACAATTTTAACACTACACCCCAAGCATTATCTGCAGGTAAAATCCAGTCCCATGTTGTCTTGTCAGGGGAAAGGCTTGGGGAAAAAAAGGTGTTTTCCTTTTCTTCACAGGAGGCTCTTTGCTGCCTGTCCTGTTTGTGGGTTCAGCCTCTCCTCCCCCTTCCTGCTCGTGCATGTCTTGTGTGGAAATTGCTGGTCATGCCTCCTTTTTCAGACCTATGGAGTTTGACATTCATGGTCAAAGATGTATAAGTTCTGTTTTTAACCAAAGTATCAACTTTTAGGGATTAATCTAATGATCCTAATCTGACAAAATTGAGGATGCCAACCTAATCTTAATGCTATACAAATAACAGTTATGTGTTTCTGTGCAGCTTAATGACATTGAATTATTGTAAATAACTGTCTGAGGTGGGGAGAGACAGGAGAAACACCTGGAGGAGGAAATGGCTGACCACTTTCCTGCTTAGGGAACAAGGTGTCTGCATATCCCCAGGCTTGACTAAGTGACTTTTTGGAGAGGCGTTGGAGCAGAGGGAGTGCCACGTGCCACGATGGCAGCTCAAGTTAGTGCCTCGTTAACCTTTGTAAGGCTTCAATGTTTCAGATTTTTTTTCACAATCCTCCATGAAATGTGTTGTAGAGACATGGGAGGAAGAAATGGCATTTCTCCTGAAAACCTTGCAAATGGGTGTGTAACATGAGAGGGCAGAAACTGTAGATAGAGGCCCAGATGGAGGACAAACATCTCTTGAAAGAGAATTTGTGGACAGGAGACAGGGATGGTTTTACCTCTGCAGTTCTTACCCTGCTTTTCTTGGCATCTCCAATGTGTTGGAGTAGAACACACAGGGGACAGCAAGTCTTTTCGTGGTGTTTTCCATTGATTGGAAAAGAGGAGGGAGCAGGGGAGTTGTTCCACCCCCAGCTGGATGGGTGGGATCTGGGGCAGCAGCATCTGCGGGTAACTGGGTGTCCTCAGGAAGGCACACCCAGTGTTTGTGTGAGGGTGGCACAAGGGGACACCCTGCTGGGCTATTCCACAGCCCCCAAACTGCAAAACGTGGTCCTGGTGACTCTGCTTGTCCCTGACTGCCAGTTCAAAGCTGCAGTTGCTCCCAGGCTTCACCTGAATTTTAATTTTTACTTAAATCTTCACTTTTAATTGGGTCAGTCACCTGTGGTTGTAGGTGTGCTCTTTAAAACTCTATTAGCCCTAGACACCAATTAAGGAGCTGAATTAAAGTCAAAATTTCTCCAGGATGGACACGGAAAAAAAGAGAAAACTTTCTTCTTATCAATTTGTATCTGCACCAGAGGATTATATAAAGTCTTCTAAAGAATGCTAAAACACTGATTAAAGTGCTCCTCTTTTCCATCTCTCTGCAAGTTTTACCACTGCTTGGATCTCGGTGCTTTTGGGAAACTCTTCATTGCATTGAAGACAAATTAACAGAATATGAATTGTTTGTGGGAGTGTTTTGGTTTGTTGTGTTTTTTTTTTTCATTTTATGTATCATTTTTTTTGTGTTTGTGCATCAGAGGGAACAGGGCACTGAGCATTTTGCCCACCCAGAGATGTGGAGGTAGAAAACATCTGGGGTTTTTTTTGCACATACTGGATAGTCCATATTGTTTTTTCAGGGTTCAGCATTTTCAGAAAAGTTGCTGTGTCATAGCCTAGAAATTCTTGTTCTAGAGCAAAGAATCAAAGTACAGACATTTGACCTAAAGTAAAATCAAGTTTGGCCATCTAGAGACTCAGGTTTTGCATCCAGTTGAATATGTGTGGGAGAATCTCAGCATGCATGATTAAATATCTAGGTTAATGACTTTAAGAGATGAAAATCAAAGAAAACCTTTTTTTTTCCTGATAATACTTTAGAAATAAAAGTACATTCTAAAGAGACACTTTTAGAATAAAATAAAATTTCAAAGTCCTGCAGGAAAAAGGTGTGTAGGAATCCCAAAGGTTCCATCCAGCAGAAACACTTTGCACTGTGCAGGATTTGTATTTATACACCTGAGTATTTTTATTTATAAATTTTGGAGATTCAGAATTGTTTCCAAAAGTCTGTGATCCTGAGGGTTTAGAGCCAAACTCGGATAATTTCTCAAAGAACATCCATTTTCATTTTCAGAAGGCAGGCAAGGACATCTTTTTGAAGATTGATGTGTTGGGCTTTTTTCTTGTGGGAGTTTGGCATCCTTGAATGTGTCAGTAACAAAGATTGAAGAGTGTTAGGGGGCAAATTACACCTCCAGGTATCCTTTGGAGAATACATTTTGATTCATAAATTCAGAGGAGAAGGATGCCCTCCATCAAAGTGTATGGTCTGAGTGACCCAAAATAGAGAACAACAGGGAAACAGTAGAAAGGAAGGGAAAAAAAAGGGAGGGGAAGAAGTTGAGACAAAAAAAAAAGGAAAGAAACCTTGAGGAAATATCCTAAATTTGTATTTCAGGGATGGAGATGCCACTTCAAAGTGACACTTTCCTGCAGTGAAAGAAAAATAATGCTCCTCATGTGCATAAGTGAAGAAAATGCTTGTAGCTTTGTAGAATCAACTCTTAAATTTCCTTCATGGATCAGTAATCAGGTTTTCTGCTTCCCCACAATGCTGTTTTGGTAAGAAACAGTGGCACAGACCCCCCTGCTCTACAGGAGAGTAACTGTGATTTGGATAAATTTGATGACTAAAACACTCTCAGAAAGCTGTCACCACAGTTGCTTAAGTGAAATATTTACTTCTCACAGTCTGAGGAATAACCTGCTCCTGCTTTTGATGGGAACTGCTGTGCTTAATTTGAGCTCAAGTTAGCAAATAGTTGCAGATATCTGTGTGCTGTCACAGGTGTTTTAAACACCTCAGCAAAAGCAGCCCCAGGGTTCTGTGGTTCTGGGTGACCCTGGGCTGGAGGCAGGGGCAGACATGGGTGTTCTCCAGTGGGGTTGGCACTGGTGTGATGCCCCAACAGCAAGGGCCGTGCCCTGGAACCATCTGAACCACTCTTGGGGCATCAAACTTGAATCATATAACCCTTTTCCTCTCTTTATGGTTTGTAAAATGGAGCTGAGAGCCTTATGCCATAAACTATGAAAACCTGGAGTCCCATCAGCCCATCCTGCTCGTGTTTGTGTGAACTGCTGGGAACAACAGAGATGCTGAGGGGGCTGGAGCATCTCTCTGATGAGCAGGGACTGCAGGAGCTGGGCCTGGTTAGTCTGGAGAAGAGGAGGCAGAGGGGATCTCATCAGTCCATGCAAATGTCTCCAGGGGGTGGCAGAGGATGGTACCAGACTCTTTTTGGTGGTGCC
>JAOXXN010000162.1:3846089-3868044 GCA_026770055.1 Myrmophylax atrothorax | reverse complement strand
GTGGGCAGGCCCTGGCACAGGTTGGGCAGAGCAGCTGTGGCTGCCCCATCCCTGCAAGTGTCCAAGGCCAGGTTGGAAGGGGCTCGGAGCAACCTGGGCTGGTGGGAGGTGTCCCTGCTCATGGCAGGGGTGGGACTGGATGATTTTTAAGGTCCTCTCCAACCCAAAGGTTTCCATGAGTTTAAAACAGTGCTTTTAATAAGTGCTTGAAGGGCTGTGCAGCACAAATCCAGCAGCAGCATCTCCGATGTGTGAGGTGTGTCGGTGGGTTGGATGCAAAGCAAACAGGTGAAAAGCAGCTGTGCTATTTCTGAAGAGCCCTGCTGGCTTTGGGGGAGAACAGCTCCTTCCTGAGTGCCCAGATGTTCATCTAATGAGGTGCTATTTAAAGTCAGCACCAACTTCCCTCTGTCTCTCTCGATAGCATCAAACTTTTGAAGTCTTGCAAAGGGTAGAAATGGAGCTCTTCAGAAAAAAATGCAAATCAACACACACAGCGTGGCAGAAGAATAGAAACAAGAAAGGCTTTAAAAATGTTGGTTTATCCACATTGTTTCAGAGTTTGTGAGTCATCCCAGTTTCATCTCTGCTGTGGAAAATTGCTACAGAAATTGCTTCAGGCACTTGCTCAGAAATCGTGTTTCCAGATTTGTTCATGGACTTGCAACACTTGCTCACGTCTGCTCACACAAAAAGGACACACAGCAAATACTTTGGGTTTGCTCCCAGGCTTTGAACTTAATCAAGGTGTGCTGAAATCTAAGCATGATTTTTAATGTAAATATTTGTGAGGTTTGTATTAAGGAATTCTTTCTGTACCTCCTTTTGTTCCCACCAAACCAGCTCCCACATGGTGCAAAAATGATGGGGATGCTCCTGGGAGTAAAAAGCTGGTCAAGTTACTGTCTGGAATCACTTTTTGCCAGAGTCACATAAAAAACCAAAACAAAACAATTATTTATCTGCTAATTATTTATTAGCAGATAAATAATAGTTGAAGCTTCTAAAATTGTGTGGCCCACAACGAGAGAGTCAGTGGGAATAGAGACCTTTGGGCACGTGCTTTGCTGCAGGCTGAGCCCAGGCAGTGCTGGAAATGATGTTGCTGAATTTTGAGGTGGATTTTTCCCTTCAAAGAGGTTTTGGTTCCAAGCCACCCTGCAAAGATTTGCTTTGACATTCCCAGGTTGACCTTCAAGAAAATATAGGCCTGGTGGGAAGTCTCTGACTGTTTTTTTTTATTGACAACAAATATTTTATATTTGTTTTTGTGTGTGTGTTAAATGTGTTGAATTTATTAATTAGCATTGAATGGTGCTTTGGTTGTTGCTGTGTAAGCAAGGGCTGGTAGTTTGATCACCCTGGAGTCGTGTCCAAGCCTGGCAGTAAAGCCAAAACCACCTCCTTTCAGCAGCCACACAAACCTCCAGCCCATGTAAAGCCCTTGAAAATGGGCCTTTTTCCCCCTCTGAAAAAGATGGAATTAACCCACTCAAAGTGCAAGTTGATGGGACATAATGAACATGGAACTCACCTGAGCAATAGAATGCTGAGCATTGGAGACTGGAGGCAAAATTTCCTGTTCAGATGGGTAAAAATACATGTTTCCCTCCATATTTAATCACTTACATAACCAAGGGCAGAGATTTAAAAGCACTGGCTCTGTCAAGAGGTGGGGCTGCTCAGCACCTTGGAAATGAAACTGTTTTCCACATGGTTGGGGAAAGGCAGATGTAAGAACCTCGTTCCAGACACCCAGCACATCAATTGCTTTTGCTTTTTCTCAGCCATCTCCTGGGGAGGAAATGGCAATGGAACCATCATCTCAATATGCCTCATACCAGCAGTCATATTTTAAAAATATAATTTATATGAAAATGTTCCTCCAAGACATGTATTACAACTCCAAAGATGTGGAGGGTGTCAATGGAGCTGACAGGGGGAGGGAGACAGCACTACCCTTTTTACCTGTCCTTTCATCACAGGAAGGTCTGTTTTCTGCTATTGATATGCACAGTGATGGGCTCTCAGGAGTTCAGGGGGGTGTTTCAGCTGGAGATGCCCCACTCTGTGCCCTGCAGTTCATTTATCCTGTTCCTTTTACCCACTTCAGCAGATAAGAAAATAATGGAAAAGATCTGGAAACTGTTTACTTGGAAAAAACCACACTGAACTCTCATAACACACCCCAGGCTCAGAGCAGCTTTCCTGGGTAAATTGTGTTTATTTGCCACCAGCTGAAGCCTTTTGAATCTTTACTTCCCCACCAAAATGGAACTTTGTTAAGCAGGAAATTGCATTAAAGCAAATGGATCGAGGTCCTGGCAGATGAAAACTTTCTTTCTGTTCCTATTTCTTGATATGCATTTTCTTTGTAAACAACACACCTAAAGGCGGACCCTACGTTGTGTTTCAGCCCCAAACTCCCAGATGAGAGCACTCCCAGCTCTGTGTCCCCCTCCCGAGGTCCCACCTCTCCATTATGAGGCATCAATAAGCAATTCTGTGTCCTCAGTCACCATGAAGAGCTATTTGAGTGGATGGAGCTGTTCTTAGATGGATAGTAAAGTCATGTTCTTTGGAACATATACAAAGGACTGCTGTTATGCACAGGGAAAAGCTTATTTTGGTCTGTATTTTGGACTCTGAATCTTAGATTGAGATGCAGTTTGGCTGTTAAAATGGCTTTCTTTTTTCTCCTGGACTCAGGTTTTCTGGTTTTCCCAGACTTGTGTCACTGTGTTTATGTGAACTTAAAACACTGCATGCACAAAGGAAGTGACCTCCATTGTTTGATAAAATGATCAGATTCTACACAATATTTTATATAATTACACATTATTATGCTTATTTATTGTTTATATTTATATGTATTCTGTTCCTTGTACTCGCTGCTCAAGTTCAAAAAGACCTTTTATTTACAAAGGAATAGTTTGGGTTGTTTTAAGTGTGAAACCAGGTGTGTTCATGAAGTAGTTACATAAGAGCAATCCCTCACATTTAAATCTGTAGGATTAAGTTAATGTGTAACACACATCAGAGTGATTTCAGGTAGAAAAAGAAAATATATCCAAGACAACTAATCCTTAAGCCAATTAGAGTGAAATCCCAGCTCCAGGTGTATTTATCCTTCTGTCCAACCCTGACCTGAGGCAGGGAGTGCACGGGGGAAGGTGAGGGGGTTTCACACATATTTGTGTATTCAGGCCCCAGATTTGTGAAACAAGACTGGCAAAAAGGAATGAAAGGGTGAAATATTGCCAGGTGTAGCCTGAGTAATCCTCAGGCTGAACAAAGAACTCGTCATATAAAGAATACACAGAGTTTTCCAGGACACCAGTGGAGGAAAAGCAGGTGTGTTGTTATCCTGATGTAGGTAATGAAAGAGAAGAATTTAAGAAGAGAAAAGCTTTCAGTTTTGCCAAAATTCAAGTTTTGAGTGTTTGCAAAGAGGGTGGCAGAGCCTGTTCTGTAAATATTCCACCCCATGAAAACTGCTGCTCTTCCTGTTCCATTCTGCTAGTTAAGGTCTCACAAATGCTCATTCCTTGAACTCAAATTGGGGAAACAAGTTCTCATTTCATTGAAATACTCAGCAACATTTTTAATCCCTTCCTTTTGCCATCTGAGACTGAGTGCTGCATTTCGAGTATTTTTTTGGAAAACAAAAATTAAAGAACAGCCAAGTTGAGGAGAAATGGTTTCCAAGCTTGTAACTTCTCATGAGGCTTTTCCTACAAACCTTCTCAGAGATGCTGGCTGGGTGTGCTTATTGAGGGGATTTTATTGAAGTGCAGCAAGAGAGAATTCTTTACCTGTCCCAGATACTTCTTTACTTTCCAAAAACCTTTCTGTGTGGCCTGATTTTAAGTGGGCCATCTGATTTCTTGTTAGCTTTGGTCTGTACAACAAACAGAACACAGGAGACAAAATCATTTTTAGAAGTCATTTTAAGCAGGGGTAATTTAGTTCAAGGGTGAAGCATCATTAATTTTTATCAGGCCATATCAATGGAAGGAAAAATCAGTCTAAATATTGGAAAGGTCAAAATCATGGATATCTATAGTTATTTGCAGAGCTTTATGTGGCATTAAGAATTGATATTCCCTAGTGACTCCTAAACTTCCTTTTATAATTGACAAATAAATATAATTGCTTACCTTACAGCCATGATTTTTTTTCCCTGTAGAACTAAATGCTGTAGATGTAGAAAATTAAATTCTAAAAAATTTGAAATGTTATAACTGAAAGGGATATCTGGGTCTCTGTTTGAACCTTCCTTCATCTTGGAGCTTTGATGCAGCAAAAGAGCCTTTGGGAGAGCCAAGATCACACTCTCTGGAACTGTGTTTGGCTCTACAGGGCAAGGGAAAAAAAAGCCAAATTAATGGGGAACGTATTTTAGGCAAAGGTTGTCGACATATTGACTAAGAAGAATCTCAGAAATACAGTGAAGGCTTTTCCAGCTGACCACCCTGAAGGGATGATCCCTCAGGTGCTGAATTCAGGGCTGCAGAATGAGTGTCCTGCATTCAGTTCGGCTCTGCAGGTTGGTTTGGGGAGCTCGGCGTGGCTCACTTGGCGCTGTCCCTGCCTGGCACGGCCCTTGCTAACCTGCTCCATCTAGGGGATGCTGCTCACAGTTCCTGTTTGCACGCGCCTTTTAAGTCTTTTAACACCATTTAAATTGGATTTGCTGTAGTGTAATGAAATAGAAATCTAGCCTGTGAACAGCAAAAATCTGCTTTATTCATTCAACAATGTGATCAAAGCACTTGTTTTGCTCCCTGGTACTTGTTTCACCTACCAGATTTTAGTAAATGTATAAAATCAGCTTATTGTTTGAGGGTCTGACTTCCAGTGTCACTCCAACAGAGCCTCAGTTTAAACTGCTCAGTAAAATATTTACAGGCTGGCTGTCTGCCCATGTGGGGCTTTACAGACACAGCCAAAGTTAAATGAATGTAACTCTGGAAAATTTTTAATTCAAGAACGAAATTCCTAAAGTTTCAGAGCATATGAATATAAATCAAAGATAGTTCTTATGGTGACCATACAGTTTTCCCAAGGGTGTTTTTACTGAATTGTGCAGTATTCTAGAAATGGTTTTAATGTCTTTGAGGCAATTTGCATGACCTAGAAGCACAAATGCTGGAAATAAGATGCTGTTTGCCTTCCTTGCCTGACCCTTCTCTGTGCTGCCCCTGCATTACAGAGATATTTCAAGTGACAGACAGTCAGTGATTAGCTGTAAGAAGCACACGTTTCATCCCATTAGACACTGCTAATTTGCTATAAACTCTGTCTGTGTCTGAAGCAGAACCCTTGACTTTCCTCTAGCAATATTATTTCTTATTCATTGATACTGACTTTAACGTATTAACAATGTAAAATTATTTTAATTGAGCTAAAGTTGTGCATATTCTTTTCATTAGCAATGTGTGTGTCATTAGCTGTGTATTTTAAAAGTATTTAGTGGCAACAGGCAAAATGCTATGCAAAATTAGACTACCAGTGAGATCACTAGTTACAACCACACCAAAAAATTTGGGTTGTGGAAGGAGCTCATTCCTGGATGTGACCTCAACACCAAGTACAGCTTCTCTCTGCCCCTGGATTTAAAAGCCCAAGGATGAAGGTTAATGATGGAGTAGAGTGAGGAACACCAGAAGTGAGTCTGGGCTGAAATGTGAGAAATAACACACCTGCAGCTATTTGGCCACTAACAGGGGTGAGAGGAAAAACCCCAAACTCCAAACAGGGAACCCACAGCAGAATAAACTGGTGGAGTAGGTAAGGCTGAAAAAATAGAATAGAATTGATTGGGTTGGAAAAGACCTCCGAGATCATCAAGTCCAACCAATACTGCAATCAGAGACAGATTCCGGTGTAAGATCTCAGTTACATCCCCAACCCATCTCATTCTCCCCCCCTCCCCCAAGCCATGTGGGGCCAGCTGTGCCCTGCTGGTACCCCAGTGGTGGTGGGTTTGTGCTCTGGGTGTCTCTGGGTGCCCCAGGATGCCAACCTGTCCCTTTGCCTGCAGTGGTACCAGGGCTGGCAGGGCTGTGGCAGCTCAATGTACTCAGGTTCAAAATGCACCTGGAAAACTCTGGGATGTCACTGAGAAAGGCAATCTGAGGTTTTCATTCCTGTGAGGAGCACAGTGACACTTTGGTCACCTTCAGTGCTCTGAACATCCCTTGGCTCATTCAGCCCCTCTCTGAGGCTTCCCAGGTTTGTAAGTCCTGTCTGTAGAACCTCCAGCCCTGCCCTCCCTGCTGCCCTGCCCTGGCACTGCACAGCCTGGGGGCACGTTTGCCCCTGCCCTCACCCTCTCAAGGCTTTGAACTTTGCCACCTGTCTGTGTTTGACTGAGAGCTGCCCTCAGGCTTGGCATTTCCCTTTAACCCTGCCTGGATCCACTCCTGGCTGTGCCCTCCCTGCAGTGCCCTCTGTCAGGCACCAAAAATATCACTTGTATTGGCTTGCAATGGAAACAGCAAATGACTCTTATTACTCATTTCTATCCTTTGCTGCAACAATGCATTAGGAAAGAAAGAAGCACTGGAACCAACAGCAAAGGACAAAAGGAGCAGCTCAGCTGAAATCACAGCAGTGGTGGCGGGTTCCAAACTGCTCTGCTCTTTGTGGCCCCTCTCCCTGAGGGTCTCCCAGTGACTGCCCCGTGGGGGGAATCCCTTCCAGTGTCTCTGAGAGCAAAACCAAGCTCAGTACCCCCCTTTCCTGAATGGGGGGAGGTGAAGGATGAAGCAGGGAAATATGGAATGTCTAGGCCAAAATCAGCTAGGAAATTGAAATTCATAAAATTCACTTTAATCATTATTAAAATATAAGGAAAATACACAATTAAAACTGAACACAATTACATGTACTCAGTTTTCTAAATTAGACCTCTCTAAGAGTTCATTTTCTCTTCTCAAATGCCTTACAGATGTTCACATTATTATTGTGAATAATAAGGAAAAAATTAGTGACTTCTTGCCTTATTTTATCCTTGTGCATCCAGCTTTATGTTTAGGCAATGCAATCAGTCAACTGCAATGAAGAGCTCAATACTTTGGAGTGTATTTTCCACTTGTGTGACTATAAAAATTGCACCTGCACAAGCCAGGCCACCATTTTGAAAGTCAGTTTTCCTAAATAGAAAATTGGGCTTGAAAACCCCCAAGAGAAAGTTTTTTGTGCCTTTTCAGACAGCTCCTGCTTCCACTTGGTGTGAAATGCCCCCCAGATAATGCCCTGTGCAGCAGATATCAACAGTTAGGCTGCCTTAGACATGGGTCAGGAGGTGATAAATATTAATCCTAATCTTCTTTACTGTTGGTGCACTCCCAGGTGAAGGTGTCTGCTTAAATGGCTGGGAGTGGTGCTGCAAAAGGCAGGCAGTGAGTGTCAGTGTGTGTGATGCAAGGCTTTGGATTCCAGGCACAGCTACATATTTTATAGGCTTTATTTAGAAATCAAAAGTGAGGAGTCTGAGTCCATGTCTGCGCCTCTCAAATATTTATTTGTCATCGCAGCTCGGGTTTGGTTGAAACATTTGGAGCATCTCTCTCTGATCCCAGGAGATGTCCCATAAAGGAGTTTTGCCTGTGGGTATCAGTATCTCGGTGCAGCACAGCTGCTCTGCTGTGGAGCCTGCTTTTGTGAGCATAATGAAATGGAATTTTTAAATGCAGTAAAACCAGACATGAGACAGCACATCAAAGGGAATGGAGCCTGTCTGTGTTCTCCTTTCAGGAGCGCTGCACACTTGTGTTGCTTGCAAAACTCAGGCCAGCTCAGGAGGTTCCTCAGCCTGCTCTGCTCAGCACAAGCCAATTCAGGCTGGATTGCACGTCAGTGAGAGCCCTTTCAGCAGCGCTGCCACTCAGAGGGGCTGCAGCACTTCCCTCCTCACACAGAACGTGCTGTCAGATCTGCCTTGGGTGAGGTGTTAGAAATGTCTTGGGACTGAGTGACCTGCAACTAATAAGAAGCAATGCCCAAGTGAAATGAAGGGCCTTGTCTTCCCTGCACCATCCAAATGAGTTCCATCTGGCAGTTCAGTGGCTTAATGTGTGATTTATGTTGGGCTCTGATATGTTACTGGGTGTGAGAGTTAAAGAGCCTCATCAGAGTTCAGGGGTTCCTACGACAGCTTTTCAGCTCTTGTGCCTTGCTTGGAAGCTTTAAACACAGAAGTTTAATCAGGAAAAAAAAGAATTTATAGCTTAGAAAATTGGAGAGAAGTTTTATTAGCCTAGGACAGAGCCTGTCTTTCCTATCCTCTTTAGTTTTCAATAATTATCTGAATCAGCACAAGGATGAGGTAGAGGTTGTTAAAAAATGAAAGGCAGCAGTGACATGGTGAAAATATTCACCTGGAAAGCTTTCTGCAGAAAGACTTGAACCTCAGTCTGGTTTTTAACCAGAGTCTGTTTTTAATGAGACCATATTGGTGTTGAAATTAGTTCTTGATATGCATTTCATTGAAACTGGTGCTTCACGTTTTCTGATTAATACTTTGTTTAATACTCATAGAATTGTTAATGTTGAACAAGACCTCTAAGCTCATGGAGTCCAACCACTGACCCAGCACTGCCAAGCCCACCATGAAACCATGTCCTCAAGTGCCACATCTACACATTTTTTGAACACTTCTAGGGATGGTGAATGCTCCCAGAACACTTCCCTGGGCACCCTGTTCCAGTGTTTGCCCACCCTTTCAGTGCAGAAATTCTTCCAAATATCCAGCCTAAACCTCCCCTGGCACAACTTGAGGCAATTCCCAACTGGATATGAGAGCCAAGATTGTGTCTTACATTGGAGGCCCAGGAAAAATGGAAAAACGTGTCATGAAATGAATGCAATACTTATTTCTTGCCATCACATGTTCACAAATAAACACGATCAGCACGTTAGTTTGTATTTGAAAAGAGTTCAGAAAGGTCACTGGTGGTTTCATGACTGCTGATCAGCTGTAACACACTTTGCTTTATGCCCTATTTTCTCTCTCCTCTCATTCTCAGTTCCTTGTTCCACTATTCTTAAGGTTGTTCATGGCAACCCCTGGGGACAGGAGGTGTTTCTGCTGTATTTGCTTGGGTTTTTGGTGGTTTGTTAACAGGGAAGGTTGGCAGCTCATGGTGATTGCCTTGTCTTGTTTCCTGCACAGTGTGATCCAGGGGAGGGTTTTTCTTCCTCTGGGGAGAGCAACAAAGTGCGTTAATTTGGGAACAGCTCTCAAGAGTGCAGGCATGAGAGGAAGAGAGCAAGCTGAGAAGCAGCAGGACACACACAAACAGGGCAGGGAGCACATCTCCAGCCAGGCCTGAGTCATCATGGAGAGAGAGAGAATTCCTGGGAGGGCTGGGCGAGTTTGTTACAGACTGAGGAGGCAGTGAAAGCTGCCAGAGGGAGGGCAAAATTGATCCCTGCCAAGAGTGCACAGTGCTCAGGGGATGAGCCTTTTTTTTCTCCCCCAAAGGTTTTAATAAATCCATTTCACCCTCCAAAGTGGAATTTTCACTTTAAGAAAACACAAAGTCTCCAACCACCCCCCAAGCCCAACTGCAGCTACCACAGTGGATATTCTGGTGTGGGCCAGTTGAGAGAGGGATGGTTTTGCCTCTGCCTCGATGCCTGGCTGAGCTGGCAGCCTGGCACACACACACACACAGATCCTGCCCTCTCAGCCATGGCCACCCCTCACCAAATTCACTGACAGGGATTCACTTTGCTTTCCACATTAAATTCCTGTATTTTGTTTGATGATTTTCCCCTTTAGGTCCAGTAGAAACTCTCTGTGAAGTAGCACACTTCTCCTTTTTTGCTTTCTACCCTGAAAGTCTTGGTATTTTACTGCTATCCTCAAAAGAGAGTGGAGGAACTGGGACTAGGATTTTCAATGAAATATTGAAATCACCTTATTTTCGTATCATCTCCCCATCCCTGACCCTTAAAAAGTAAAATGCCATATTTTTTTCATTTTGTTCCTTCTCACCATTTGCCTCCTTTTCCTCTTTAATATGGAACTTGTACATTAAAAGGCTGGTTTCATAACTGGCTGGTGAAGTTGTAGCATCCCCCTGACCTGTACAGTTACTGTTATCGTGTCTGCAACTGAGGCAGTTCTTTCTACATCCTCCTATGTCTTTACTGAGAATTGGGTGTCTTACCCTCTTTGGTGGTGTGAGGGAATAGCTTTGATTCCATAAAAGATCCATGCAGCTTTTCTTTATTGCACTGCTATAGCATTTCAGGCAACAAGAAAAAGCAGCCTGGCACTTCTGTGATGAGGCTTTTATATAAAAAATAATAAATTAAATAAGAGCAATGTAAGATTTAATCCATCTCTGCTCTGTGTGCTGTGCACTCAGAAAGCTTTGCAGACCCCCTCCTGCTGGGAGCTTTAATACAGCTGTAAGAACCCCAACATATCCTGTGCTTGTATGAATATGAGATAAAACTTGTTAGTATTTCCTTTAAGAAGTTATGATAACATGTAGGAAAAGCAGATGGGAAATGCAGGTACAGGACAAACCCTGGATTTTCTCAGCATGATGGACAATAGTTGTAGCATTCTGGAAGACCAGGTTGTAGGGGAGGCTGAAGAGGATGCTGAAAGACACCACTGAGAAGCCTTCCCTTGTATACTGAGCTTTGCCTCATGTGGCCTGGGCAGCAGAGCAGAAGAGTTTGTTGTCTGTACTAAATGAGAGTTAATAAATTGGATTATAATGGACAGTAGCATACCCTGATAGAGAAGAACTTTTTGCTTGTTTTTAACTAGAGCTACTCTGTATTTCCTAATTTCCTGATGTGTTCAGTCTCGTGCCAAACAATGAGTTCTGATCTGTCCTTAAGACATCCCGAGCGTCATTTCTGCCTCAGAAGGTGCTATGTGAGCTTCTATACTCTCAATATTCTTTCAGGATTAGGTCATAGATATAAAACTGTGTTGTTCTGCAGGCATTTTATCATGGATGTCATCCTGTGCTAATTGGTGTTCTACTTTTTTACCACTTTGAAACACACTTTCTCCTGTCAGTGCTGGAGCAGCCACCTCTTGCTGGCAGGTTGTTCCTCGTGTCATGGGATGCCCCTCAAGCTTTCAGGTTGCTCTGGAAGAGGGTCTATAACTAACAGCTCTACTCTTTGAAACCCAAGAGAAATAACAGAGTGTAATTCTCCTTCCCTGGAGGCCTGTTTTTCTAATAGATTTGCACTCCCCCACCTGCCTTCTGTGCATGGCAGGGGATGTGCTTTGTATGATTTGAAGGGCTAATTAGAGCTGATGGTGGGTGGCCTCAGGAGTGGCGGCAGAGCCCAAGCAATAAATGTGTCTCCACAGAGCAACACATCACCTTCTCATAAGATGCTTTAATACTTCAATTCCTTGGAATTAAACCTGGGAGTTCCAATTAAAGACCCTTAGAAGTAAAATTGTAATTTGTAAATTACTGACAGCAAATGGCAGCATCAGAAGTGCCCACAGAAACCTTCCAAAGCCGCACTGAGAGAACTGTGAGAACAGGAATTAGTTTAGAGGATACTTGGAGGGTTTTTTGGGTTGGTTTGTTGGGTTTTCTTAGTTTTGTCATAGTTTATGCCACAAACCATCTTTTAGGGAGAAGTCACTGTTATTACCCTATATATATGTTTGAAAGGATGCAGTTTAAGTAGAGGATCTGGTCTGGGGAATGTGCAGCTTTTCACTTGGAGACACAGCTATTCCTTGATATCCCGTGGAGAAAATTCCTGTCCTGTGTAACTTGCAGAGCATCCTGAGCTGTAATGCAGGCAGTGGGAGACCTGCAGCCAGGCTCTTGCAGCAGCAGAGCTGACTCCAGTCCCTTTGGAGGAACCTGGGATACCTTTCTGCCTTTAATATTAGGGAATATTAGTCCAAGGTGTAACAAATGTAATTGGAAAGGCACCCGTTTGAATTCTGCCTTGACTGGAATTTAATTTTGCTTCCCAAATTAGCATGTTTCATTACTGTCCTTTTCCCAGTGATAAACGAGATAATTCATTTTGGGCATCTCTGCACCGTGGAAACATAAAAATTTGTCAACTGTAAATTGCTGTAGGTGTCATTAAAATTCTCCCTAAACAACCTAATACATTCCATGCATTTTTTTCAAGACTTGCAGCTATTTTTAAACCACCTGCTGTGTCTCTACATATTCAGCCTGTAATGGGGAGGCACTGCTGAGCAATTCAATAGGGAATCATTTGAATGGGGAGGGACAAAGAGGAGGTGATGGGAAGTTCAGTAAGTTACTGCACCACTTTGAGGTCTTTGTGCCCCCTGTGATGTCCAACACACAGTTTTCCACATGGCAAACTTCACATTTGGCTTGTTTTGCACTGAAATAATTTACCTGTAATTGCCTTCAGTCTAACAGAACTTTCTAAGATAGCAATTCAGGACCCTGTAGCACCAAGGGAAAGTTTAGCACTTGTCCTTAAGGAGATGTTAGTGATGATGAGCAGAAGATCTGCTTGTGAGCACAGGAATAGAGCAACTAAACTGCAGGTTTGTCTTGTGCTTTGGTCATAGTGACAGCTCTTGGGTCTGTTGCACTCAGAGCCCTCTGCAGTATCTGCTTTCTCATTTTATCTCTGTCTTCCTGGTGCATTTTTGAGAGACTTCCTGTTCGTACTTAGTCATGACTCTTGTGCTTAAAAGAGGACTCTTAGAAAACAAAGGACTAGGTTTTATTCTTGTTAACTTCTTCTAACTAATAGAGGGAGCAAAAATACTTCTTGCTTTGAGCACCCTTCTCTTTCTGGAGGTATTTTAATTTCTCACAAGATTTAGATACCCTGGGTGTATATGAGCATTCAATCAGTCTTATCCTTGTAGCAACAAATTTTGCCATTCATACTTTATATTCAAGGGATTTACACACACGTTACAAACCCATTTAAGTAGCAAAGGGGTGATAAATCTGTAGTCAAGAATGGAAGCTCATCTGACCATGGTAGAAGGGGATCTGCTGGTAGAGTGGACAAATATCAATTTACTCTCCATTTTTTCCTCCATTTTCCAGTTTATGAGTTCAAGCATATTTTTATTTTTGAAGTACATTGTAGCAGAGATGACTTTTACCAAGAAGAAATTCTGAATCCATAAGGCAGTGCCGGCCTGTCCCTGGCACCAGGCCCTGCCCAGTGCAGCTGTTGAGAGTCCCTGAGACAGCAGTAATGGGCAGTGGCACCTCCTAATTGAGTCACAGGCCCAGGGCAGGAGCTGCAGCAGAGTGGAGTTGTGTTGGATAAATGATCTGAAGCAGTAACGTGGAGTTGAGTTCTGCTGGCAAGCTGAGTAAGTCAGGACAGCCTGAGAGAAGATTGCATTATCCCATGGATTCTGGAGATGAACTCCAAGCCTGTGCTTTTACATGGGACTTGGGAAGCTTTTAGTGTGGTGCTTTCATTTTCCTCAAGTAGCTTTTTGTCCATTTAATATGAATTTGTTCAATTAACTTTTGTAAAGTCTCATGACTGAAATATATTTAGAAGGGCAAGACAAAATAAAAACAAAGGAGTTGAATTTCTGTGATGACTATTAAATTCTAGACAAAAAGGCAGCTGGGTTTGCTGTCCAGTTCCTCAGCAAGGGGTTTATAACTGAGGTGGTACATAAAAAAAAATAATCTTTCTGGTTGGTTTTACTGTACAGTCACCCAGGATGTTTTCCCTCTACTCAGATGTTGCTGAACTTGAGCTTATCCCTCTGCCCCTTAATGATAAATATGGACTAACCTGAAGAGTGCAGGCTTAGGACTTGTGTTTGCAGAGCAAGAGGGCACTGGCACGTGGAACACTGAGGAATTCCTGGCTGCACAGATCATAAAATGTTTAATTAATTTCCCACATAAATGAAATGACAGACCAAATGACCTAAATGAGGCAGCCTTTATATTTATTTAATCTTAACTTTACCTCCTAACAAGAGCTCTGTCATATTTAAACAGTCTCACATCATTAGGTCAGTAATAGAGTGCAGCTTGTGCTGCTGGGACGGCATTTCCATTATCCTCGGGCTCGGTCTGGCCATGGCCATTATTGTTACTGTGCCCTTTAAAAAGTGAGTGAATTAAGGGAAAGTAAATCAGAGGAATTCGTTGTAAGAGGAGTCAGTGACAGGTATGACTCAGTTCAGGTGGAAGGAAGTAGAATAGGGGAAGGAGATTGATGAAATGAGGTAGTGTTTGAAATTCAGGTGCAAGAATACAAAAGCAAGTTCTATTTTTAAAACATGAAGGGCTTAAGTTTGGTATTTTCACTCATATTTCAGTATATTTTGTGAACCTACTTAACTCTTAATTCCTGCCTTTTGTACAAATGTGGGATTTTTTTCCTCCCAAGAGGAAGGGAGGAAAAACTTCTCTGTTGCCCAGAGAAGTTGTGGAAATGCTGAAGGCCAGGTTGGACAGGGCTTGGAGCAACCTGGTCCAGTGAAAGGTTCCTTGCAGGGGGCCTTGGAAATACATGAGCTTTAAGATCCCTTCCAATCCAAATAATTCTATGGATTCTATGAAAACAGGGTCCCTGATACTCATTATTTAATGATGGTTGACAGACTCAAAATGTAAGAACTTTAAAAGCAGAAGCAATCCAAAGCACTCAGCTTTGCCTGAACTGGGGAGCATCATCTGGGCTGTCACAGAAGTCGGTGTAGACAGACTTTTCAATCAGCTCCAGGCTCAAAAATTGTTCCTGTATCAGGAACTGCCTGTTCATTTATTGCCAGTGCCAAGATATGAGATCACTTGTCAAAACTGTTACTAATCTGAGCCAGATTGTCCCTCCTTCCACTGGGGCTCCTGAAGGAGGCACAGGAAGGAAATCCAAAGGAGTGTTTATTCCACTTTGGTGGCAGGGGCTGTGTCTGTGCAGGTGAGCTGCTCAGCAGCCCAGGAGTGAGGCAATCCTGTTGGATTTAGTTGCTTTCCTGTGGCAGGCTTGCAGTGCTGCAGATGTTTCAGGAGATGTTCAGCCTTGACATCTGTGCATCAGGCCAGTGTTCCCTGCCCAATCCTCCCATGATACCTGTGCTGTGTTTCTGTATTTCTAAGTACAGTGTTCAGCAGCAGCTCATTTTCATTGCTGAAAGAGAAATCTCCCTGTTTTCATTTGAGGTTTCAAGTTACTATTTGAGCTGTGAGTTCATTGGAGTAAATGTATGACAATTCCTTGAAAAGCCCTTTTCCTCCTCATCCTGCTGTTCCCCAATCCAAGCCTGGGCTGCCCGTGTTGGTGCCTCAGTTTGTTCTCTGTCCAGGGCAGGGCTGAATGTCTTTGCCGAATAAAAAGCTGCTTTGCATCAGGAATCAGAAGCTGCTCCACAATGCACAGATTTGCAATTACAGCTTTGTCCTGGGAGTGAGAATTCCAGAATCATTTGCTGACACAAATTTGCTCTGTGACCTGGGGAAACATTTCAATACTTTGTGCTTCATTTTTCTCCTGCTGCCACATAAATTTTTCAGTGTTGCATCTTACACCAACTGATTTGTGTTGTCTGTTTTATCAGGCAATATAAAATTTTAGCCTTTTAGCAGCACAATGTGACTGAATTACTTTTCTAATGATACATCACATACTGGCCTGAAGTTTTTTGAATTCTTTAATTAATTTCTATCTCATCCTGACATGTCTGTTGTTTCAGAACAAATCGAAACAGTTGGAAAATGCTGTTCCAACACTAATTTGTATTCTGAGTGTTACTTAATGCTGGAATTAGTGACATAGAGTTGTCTTGATGCAGGTAAATCAAAGTTTGCAGTGTCAAGTCCAATTCTGCTTCTCCTTCAGCTGCTAATAAATCACCCACTGTGCACGTTGGGGTCTGCACTCTGAGCTGGCAGAGCTTGTTTAAATTTCTGATGAAGACACAGAATAATGTCTGTGCTCCCATTATGGCTTCATCACCCCACAGAAAATGTCTGCAGGAAAACTCAGCCCCAGTCAATCAGTTGGAGAAGTTTTCTCTTCTCTTCCCTGCTACTCCATCACTTTGATACATCCCAGGCAGGTTTTGCATTCCCCTCATGTGCTCAGCGTCTCCCAAACAGCACAGCAAAACAAGCTGGTGCCCGATGCCATTACAGGGGATGCTGTGAGAGCCCATATGGTGTTAGTTCCTCAAAGATAAATCACCCTGAGAACTGCTGGATGCAAACAGGGACCTTTGCCAGGCCCTCTCGCAGGAAATGCTACACAGAAATATTTCAGAAGAGCAGCAATGCAAGTTTTGTAGGAATGATAGGAAATAAATGAACCTGAGATGGATTAATATTCACAGCATTAATAAAAATTTAAATCTAATTGCTGTTTAGTAAACC
Organism: Myrmophylax atrothorax; assembly: GCA_026770055.1. Lineage (NCBI taxonomy): Eukaryota > Metazoa > Chordata > Aves > Passeriformes > Thamnophilidae > Myrmophylax > Myrmophylax atrothorax. Next base: position 3,851,680 of record JAOXXN010000162.1, on the reverse strand, counting down.
ACATATTTAGTAGCTAATTTAAAATCAAAATTATAGTACTCAGAGCAAGTTTCTAGACCAAGAAATAATATTTTTTGCATAGTCAGCACACCCATGCTAATGTTCTAATCTGTGCTAGATAAACCTGACTGGCAGCTCCATTGCTCTGGTGTGTGCATTATACAGGCAAGTTTCTTAAAAACAACTTTTTCATCTTTTGGGAAGCAGAGTCTTTACCTGCAGGTCTAGAAAAACAAGTGGAAACCCAACAGCTCAACAGGGTTATGTTTTCAGCAATTCTCAGAGCTTCCTCTGGGCACACAAGGGACACCCAGGGCAGTTGGGAGGCAAAAATGCTTTTAAAACTGGGTGTTCTTTCACAAAGTGAAAACAAGGTATCTTTGTGGGGTTTTGTTTTTTTGTTTTTTGGGTTTTTTTGTTTGTTTGGTTGTTTGGGTTTTTTTGTTTTTTTTTTTTGGTTGTTGTTTTTGGTTTGTTTTTTTTTTTTGTGGCAAATAAAATGCTATTTTCCTCAAATTATCCCAGGAATTACCTAGACAGGGTTTTTCAGCCGATGTGTATAAGGACACTTGTTACCTGTGAGGTGATACCCAAACCCCAGGGGTTCCCTGTCTTCACTTATGTCAAAGGTTCATCTGCTGGACTCTGTATTAACATCTTGTAATTAATTAAATCTCAGGGTTTGGTGTTTCCTTTTAGCAGAGCAAACCCCTCAGAAACAATTACCAATTAGGAAACAGTGAAAGGGTTTAAGGGAAAGAAGCAGCTTGTTGTTATGTCACCTTTGAACTTCAGTGCTAAGAATTTTCACTATTATAAATCTCAACAGGATTTTTCAAGAAGATCCTTTGTTGTCAAACCACTTGCTAGGATAGATTAAAAAGAAACTGCTGGAAAGGAAGAAAATAAGAACAAAAAGCAGCTTCCTCCAGATGAGAAGGTGATTTCCCAGCTGGACAGGAACAGCTTTGTTTTCTGATCTTGTGTTTTTACAGGGTCATTTGAAAAGTCAGTGCTTTGTTCTACAGCACTAGAACAAAAGACAACTAAACTAAAGCAAGAGAAATATTCTATATGATATAAAATCTATCTGCATTTCAGAACCTGTCAAAGTGAAAAATGAAACCACAAGCTTGGCCTTTAAAAATACTAATTCACTTTAAAGATGAAATGTAAAAGTGCTGGGAAAGAAGTAACCTTATCTGCAGGAAGGAGCCAGCAAGACTAAATCCCTCTCACTCTCCCTGGATCTCAGATGGCACTTTCATGCCACCCTTCAATCCAAAAAGGATGTAATCATCAGTTCCTGCCACCTTCAATCCCTAAAGCTTTTTGGCTGTGTTGTTACTGGGACAGTCATCCAATGCACTGAGCAGGGTTAAGGCATTCCAGTGCAAATGGAGTTATTTATCAGTTTTGCTGGGTGGTGTGGACTGGGGTCAGGGTGGGCCTGGAATTGCAGCCACAGCTCATTGAGAGCCCAAAGCAGTGGCCATTGGGGTGTCAGAACAGTCAGTGGGGAATGTTCAGCTAAGAAATTGTCAATAGCCAGCTGTATTTAATGGCCCCTTTTCACATGCACTCATTAAAAGCCTATATTTAACTATTTAAGGGGTTTAGGGGTCATTCTGCCTCTTTGGCACTATTGATTCCACTCAGCAAACTAAAAGCAACTGATAAATCTGTGATCTTTAGTCCCACTCAAACAATATCACAAATGAATATTTCTGTACTATTTTAAATGGTACCTTGATATTGATTTTCTCAAAACATGTTGCAGATATTTCTCAAAAATTATGTGTCTTAATTTCCTATATTATTCTTCTTGAAATACTGGCTATGACTTCTATTTGAATGTTTTCCAGTCATTTGGTGGGGGGTTTGTTTTTGTGGTTGACTTTTGTAATCTCACCTCCCACATGCCCCCAGTTCCTGCCACCCAGTAATGGAAGGGAACAAAACCTGTTGGATAAATAGAGTAAGCCCCTAGTGAAGAGTGTTTACAGCATAACCAAGAGGAATAGAACCTTTGGTTTGTCCCTCACATTCATAAATAAACCTGCCATTTTTTTCCTGAGGTTTAATTTTCCTTGCAGCTTGTTTTAATACTGCAGCCAAGTGGAAGTTCAATACAAGAAAGCATTATAATGAATATTTCCCATTGTTTTATTCCCCAGCACCATAACCAATGAGGCAAATAATCCATGGCCATTAAGCTTTCTCTATAAAGAATTGGAAGGTGCACAGAGCTTGCAGTGGCATGAACAGCAGAGATCTTTCCTCAGGCCTTCAGAGGTTCACACAGACACACACAGAGTGTTTTTCAAGTGTGTATGATCTCCTTACTATTAGAATATTCGTATTACTCCTGCAGGGAATAGTTGTGTGTCACTTGGCCATAGAGAAATTTAGGGCAAGTGGCAGAAGAATTTCAATTTTCTTTTTTTCTTCTTGTTCCCCAAGTGAAGCTCAGGTGTTTTCCTCCAGGTGAGGACAAAAAACCCTTCCATCCACCTGAACACTTACACACCAGCCTTTGTGTGATCATCAGAGAGCCCTGTCTCAGCAAATAAAAAATGGCAATTAAATGGCAGAAACAAACTACTTCCTGGAGACTGAGAGGATTTAAAGTGAGTCTCAGGAAAATAAGCAAGTGGATGTTGTTTCCTTCGATCTAACAAGCAAAGATACTCCCAAACCAAACCAGCCATGCAAACAGCCCCACAGCTTATTGACTTTAAACTTCTGAGGCAAATGTCCCAATTAGAGCCACTCAGTAACGAGCAGTGAGCAGCTGACCTATCCAAACCCCGGCAGCCCTGCTGCTCCTGAGGGAATCAAACTTTGGATTTTACCAGCACACTCAGGACAGATTGAAATAGTCAACCAAGAAAATCAGTGAAGCCCAGAAATCATGAGCAGCACAAACCAGGGGGACACCTGCTGGGGTTTGTACCATCAGGTTGGGGTTTGTACCATCAGGTTGGAGTTTTTACCATCATGGTGGGTTTCTGGGGAACACAATTGGAGCCAGATTTTGAGCCAGACAAGCAAAGTGGGCAGAGAGTAAGGCAAGAGAGGAACACGCACATCAGCCATCAAGGAAATTGTGCAAGTCATTATGAAAATAAGGAGTCTGAATCTTTTCATTTATGACTAGAAGAGAGGAAGTGGTTAGAGCTGCAGACTGGGAACTGGAACCCTCCCAAGGCACTTGTAAGTCTCCAAGTGATTTTCAGCATGCCCTGGAGTCAGGCTATTTATCACTGTATCAATTAACCTGCCTGGGGGGTGGTGCTGTATCAGCTAATGGTGTTTGTGGGAGACATCAGGTTCCTCTTGTAAAGACACATTTCATTATTCTGGTTGTCACTCTGCACACTAAACAGATGCCTTGCACAGAGCACGTGGATTTTAATGGTATATCCCTCCAGAGCTGAATCCTTACTGTAATGCAAGGCTTGGATAAAGAAATCCTGTTACATAAGGCACTTGTAAGGATGAAACCTGAGCTCTGGTCAAAGTTACACAACATATACTGTTATTTCCTAAAGATACTCACTGGCATGAACCCAAACAGCTGCTGGCATGGGAGTTACTGAAGAAAGGGTGCATTTCTTTGTAGTCTTTCTCCTGCTCCCTTTTAGCCTGCAATCAACAGATCTCATTTTATAATCATGAGCAAATTGCATTTCCTGGTAACTTGTCTATGTGGGGAAACGATTGACTGGAAGAGCAATTCCCAAGGCACTGGGTCCCTCCCATGAGCAGCCCCTGTGCAGCTCCTTCCAACAACAGGTACATTGGAAAGGTGGGACTTGGAACCTGCTGGAATTTGCTTTCCAAGGGGAACCAAAGCCATCCTGGCCAAGTCCTCACTGCACATTGCAGTAGGTGCCTTTGAAGACAGTGTTGTATTTGGAGATGACTTTATCGTTAGCCTATTGTTTCTGGGATTGCTGGCAAAACCACCCCCAGTTCCATTCATGTCAAAGATTCCATGGTATTTCTCTTGATCCCAGAGGGAAGAGATTCTGGATGCTCTGAGGGCCAAGTATTTTGACCTGTGGTAAACAGGGTATCTGTAAGTAAACTTTAAAGGCTGAATTCTGTGCTCTTTTAATGTAGAAGGTTTTGAAGAAGTCCCCTAGCAGAGTCATCAACTGTCTAATTTTGATATTGGTGGAGGAAAGTCTCAGTTGTACGAAATTCCGGTTGAAATGCTTGGTCTGTGGAGCCATGCCTCAAAAATACTGATTAAACTCAACAGAACCCTTCATTCTTCTACGAATCACAAAAAAAATTCTTTGTCATTTACTAATATTTGAAAGAACTTTAAAAACTGTATATTTTCCTTTCTTTGTGCTGTGACATTTTCCTTTAAAATGCTTCTTGTCTAAGTGTATCATAAGGGAAAATTTCTCCTGTGAATTATGGAGTATGGCCCAAATAATGAGGTGTTACATGTCTGTGTGGGGACAGCTCAGTGGTCGCTGAATGAGCTCAGTCACTACTAAAATGGGTGGGGTTTGGTGCTCCTCTTCTCAACCTGGAATCAGAACCACTGAAAAAAAGTTGAGTCTGATAAATTCTATGGATATTGTAAATCCATTTTCCCTCCTCTGCTTTATAAAAACCTGAGGTCCAGGGAAATCAGGGGAGTCCAAACTTGCCATCTTCTGGCACTCTCCTGTGGGTCCTTCTTCACAAGAAAACTCCAGATTTCAGGCAAATAAACAACTTTTTCCAGGCAAAGCCCATCCATCCTGGGGCACACACTCTGCCCCAGGGCACCTTCTCACCTCACAGGCAGTTTTTAGGGCATTTATAAATCATCCTTAGTTGAGAGTCCTGTGTTTCATTCAGCCTTTCTTTGGGATCCTGGAGAACTGCAGAGTCTCCCCCATGGAGAGACAACCTTGCTCAGCTCAGTGTCCCAGTGGGATCTCAAGGTTTGAGTTGTTCATTCGGTGCCTTTGAAACAGTTTTGAGGCAAGGAGAGATACAGAGCAGGCAAAGCTTGGGGAGAGGGAGAATACTGGAAGATAACTGAATTCTTCCTTGATTATCTGCTGCCAGCCTTTGAATTCCCAGAGAGAGAAACCAAGATACTGGTTGGTTGTTGTTTTTTTTTTTCTTATTCTGCTTTACTTTCCTTTGTATTCCACAATTCTGCTTTATAATGTTAACACATATCTAATATAAATTTTATTTCACTTTTTCACCAGTAATTACATTCCTGCTTTGATAAGCACAATCTTACCAGGCTTGAGATGCTCAACATTTGACAAAGGCAATAATTTTAGAAGTGTCTTCTCCATCTGTTTATTAAGCTAATTGTTTCACTCGTACCCTCCCTTCCAATTGGTTGGTTGTTGTAATGTTAACTCAGCATTTTCTACCTCTACAAATCTGTTTAACTTAAAGTGACCCAGATAGGCCTCGAAAAAATTCAATTTTACAGTTTTCTTGTGAAACTGAAATTTCTTTGTTCCTTTTCTTCCTCTCTCCAAAAAGTTTATGCAAATAATATTAAAACTAGTAATGGGACTAATATTTGTTAATCTCAGTTCAAATAGTGGATTGGAATT